>JACJUY010000797.1:134190-158769 GCA_014220935.1 Platorchestia sp. MABIK
TTCGGCCAAGTGAACATGTGTTGAGAATAGTTAGTCTTGGTATTTTACATCCATGTGTGTTTTGGTATTACCTTTATTAATGGTCTGTGTTTTTTCCCTGTATGATTGTATCATTTCTATAGAGTGACCAGTTTTCTTTTCGTCTTTTCAGCCTGATGATGATGCCAGTGGCATTGAAACGTTGCATTTTGCCTATTGACTATAGTGTGATTTAGTGATTTAGTGTGATTTAGATTAGATTTAGATTATAGTGTGATTATAGTGTGATTTAGTAAAATGATAAGCAATTTGCTGAGAATTTTAACACGTAATGAACTTGAAATATATCGTGATGCTGAGAAATTATTAAAGAAACATTCTATAACAACTAAGAAAAACTAGTAGCACCTTACTCTGAAATCTGTGACTTAAAATTAACAGTTATGTACTATTCTACATAAATGCGAAAATAAACTAAACACAAAAATAAAATTAGAGGATCTAAAAACTGCTGGCGTATGAGCTCAAAACATTGGCGATCTTTTAAAGAACGGTATAGCTTTGAGAAACACTACCCTAGTTTTACTGTCAAACTAAAAAGAAGAACCAACGTTATAGAGAACATTTATTATAGCAAACGTTTCGGAATGAAATATATTCCATCATCAGTGCTGGAAGAAAAAAGAAGTAATTACCAGTCATGAATAAGACGGATAAGGTCTGAATAGAAATATCAAGCGAATACGCAAAATTATTTTTTTTTAAATCCCCATCTAACGATTAAAGTACCACACATAAGCGTGCAGGCAATATACACAGTACATACAGGCGCACACAACCATACATACACAACACACTCACACACCTACACATACATACACACACTAAGCACACCTCACCATACCGCAAGTTAGGAAGTAGGGGCTACAACTAATTTTGTCGCGCTGAAATCGTTATTTAGTGAAGGTTTATTTGTGAATATATAATGAAATTCTAGAATACGGAGGTCTTGTTCATTAATTAAAGGCTTTGCATGGGATAGAAAAATTTGACATATTGAAATGGTAATTGGAACTATTGCAATGGTTTCTAATGGCGGACTGAGGGGAACAAGGAAATGGGCGGCCAGCAATATGAGAAAATCCTGAATGTTGGCTGTGACGGATAAATATTTGGAGGGTAGTGCTTCCCACGTACGATTGCTGGCAGCAATCACAAACATACACATATACACAGCAACTTTCCAGGCACTCATCCTGTCGCTCTTTCCTGTTAAAAAAAAGAAGATATCTTAAAAGTTTTCTTATAATAAACGTGAACGTCAACCGCTGTAAAGAAGGTTCGCACAAGGACTAGAAACTCTCTTTAAAATTCACTTTTCAGGTAACTTAGGAATGGAAGGCCAATAAATATTTTCTATTTCGGTACGGTCAAGGTTACAGGAGGAGGGAAAAATTTATTATCGAGGAATTTTTTGATTATTTGATCACCAAGATATTTTGGATAATTGTTGCGTGCAAACATTTTTTGTAGATATTCTAATTAAATCGTTAGATAGGGATTTATTTCTATTAAATTTGCATTTATGCTCGATATTTCTATTCTGACCTTATCCGTCTTATTCATGACTGGTTATTACTTCTTTTTTTCCAGCACTTATGATGGAATAATTTTTATTCTGAAAAGTTTGCAGTAATAAATCTTCTCTGTAACGTTGGTTCTTCGTTTTATTTTGAGAATAAGATTTCCTTAGAATCGATCTAAAAGTACTACCATAGTTTTACTGTAAATATAGGTGACTGAAAATGGAAGAAACACAGTGNATCATTTGAGGGGACAAGAGCTTACACGATCTGTTCAGACTCACAGAAGCTGAATGTTACATACACTCAAGAGACCAGTAGCGCAGCGGGGGCCAGTTGCAGTAGCCGTTTTAGGTAAAAAAATTAAAAAGGCTGGTGATAATTAATAACTGATAATTAATATAAGCATAATTAGGACTTCCTTTATGAAATCTTGCTCCTGACAGTTTTTCAACTGGAAAAAAAGTAACGAATGAAAAATTTTGAATTCAGATTTAACTTGACATGAAAATCGAAATAAATGATTAAATTACGACATTAGTACTACTTAATTACCTTACTTGACTTACTGAGTAGAAATATTTTAATTAAAATCTATTTCCTGTGATTCAGAATTTTGAATGTCTGACGGGCTAGATTAGCGTTCTAAAGTCGTGGAGAATGTTTTCGATTACATAAAACATATCATCTCTTGGGTGTCATTTCGAGGTGTTGGTGCATTTAAAAAGAGTGAAATAAGCCGTGATTGCCAGGGTCCCGATTTTTGAATAATTTATGTCGCTGTTGCACTGCAGTTTCCAACGTATGATTCCCAGTTAATTTGACCACGTTACATGCCGATTAAAGTATCTTAAAAAATTAAATTGAGAAAACTCTTTTCTGATATCTCTACTTCCTGTACGCGACAGCGTAAATAGTTTGGTAATTCAGTTCTAGAAACCTTAAATTGTTTACTATCATTTTATTGTCATTTCTGCATCTGCATTCGAAAGGTTACATTTATTTAACTTATCTAGCGGCATGCACAGTTTAACAGACCGAAAGAGCTTTTCAAAGATCTGTAGGTCAAAGATGACCAGAGTCGTTATCAAGACCTTCGCTGGCCAGAGGGTCTTGGCAGTTATCAGCCAAGACGTTATTCAAACCTCATGCCCAGCTTGAAGCCATTTTAAGTTCTAGCAAAATGCAAAGTTCGCATATTCAAGATAACTAAGACCCAAGATCACCCCTAAAAAAAACCATAATGAGGTTTAGGGTCATGGCGCTCAAACCAAGCTCCCATCACTTGAAAATTTTGCTATCAAAGAACTACACTCTCCAATAATTTATGGCAACAAGAAATACGGCAACAATTTCCACCAAAACTAGAGTCACTCATCTTTTACGGCATCTTCAAACTATTTGGCAGAGATATTTATATTAGAAAAACAGCAGTTAGGCAATGCATCTGTAACACATTTGAGGGTTCTACATACCCGTACAAAGGTAGTCTGATTTCTTCGTGAATGAGAAGCTCTATCATGATGTTTTAAAAAGACCTAAAATCACATTTTATGAGTTTTGTAACTAGGACACATGAATCGATAAAATATATAAATCAAGATAAAATGTAGATACCAACCACGGATGTAGCTTGACATGTTAGCACTCTGGCTTTCAAAATTCAAATTTCGAGGTAAATCAGTCATGTCAATAACTAAGAAAAACTTGGTTAGCACAACAAATCTTGTGGCGTAAATATTTTTCAGATTGCAGTTGCATCTCAGTGTGGCACAATAACCCAGTGCCGACAGATATTTTCCGAGAACTGATCTAAGACGCTACAAAACTCCCAAGACAAGGGGAAGGTAAAAATATTTCAGGTAGACTTCCGGGCTACAACCGTTGGAACGAAGTGACGCTGTAAAACAACACTTCTCCGTAGAAAATGGTCTCCAGGAATTGAACAGCGAACTTCAAAACAGTGAAGCAATCACAATTTTCTTTCCGGTTAATTAGTTTCTGCAGAAAAACAAATATGGAGAGAAAGTTGAGAAAGACGCACAGGGAGCTGCGAACTTTTTCTCCAGTTGGAGCCCCTGAACTTCGGTAATCCTATGACAAGATCCCAACTTCTGGCTCGAGTGTTAATCAATGTTGAAGGAACTCACCTCTTAGAGAAATTTATGTTTTTGCTCATTCATTCGTACAAAATTGTGCATCACATGTCAATATCTGCAAACATACTTTCAATCCTATTTTGTAGTCGCTGACATGATGTGAAAATTTGTTGTAAATTATCGTATTTCATTTAGAGTTAATTATCGTTTTCAGATTTATAGAGTTTTTGGTTTCTTTTCAAACACTTTTAGAGTACCCAACTTTTACATTAGTCCTATTTGTGCCCCTGCACAATCTCAATTGTTTGTGAGAAATTATTAACAGCATCTTTTGGTTGTCATTGTCGAAGTTGTAATTTCAACCAATAAAGAAATCCAGGTATGCAAGCGAGTGCTTTGAGATCTTGAGTAACTTTCGATTACTTAGCAATAACAGTGTATCACATTCATTCGGTTGGGTTACACTTGATAATGTAGCAGGACAAACTTTCGAGAAAGTTTTAAATCAGGTGAGAAGTTATTTCTATCGTAGCACGAGTTCGTTTTGGAATTTTAAATTTTGATATTTCAAGACCGTTATTCAGTCGACGCTCAGTGGTTATTAGTATTCAGCATACACACCATTCAAGTTTCTAAAAGAAAGAAAGATCGAGGAGTACGATGTCGTCGATTGGAATGATTACAGTTTACCACTCCCATGTAATAACCGAACTTCATTCATGAAGGAGATCACTTAGGATTTTATTCATGCATAATTCGGAAATCGATAGTAAAAAAGTTTAGTGAAGTTAAAACGTATCCCGAATAGAATAAGCAAGCCAGTGTTCATGAATTAACTCCAGTATACCCACAAAACCAACAACTTTTGGTGTTTTCTCCGATTTATTGTGTACGATAATTCTAAAATTTTCCTAAAAAACTAGAAAAGTAAACGACAAAAGGTATGTTCAGCTAAAGAAAGACAGAGAGAAGTTAAAATGGCAACCAATTCCGAAAAAAGAAATTAGTGTAAAGTCTCTATACAAATACACTGCGCAAACGCGTCCATTGAAGTCTATGAATGAAGAGGTATATAGTGCGTTGTTTGTTTCTGCGGACAAATTTCCACCATATGTGGGAAAACTCAAAATAAATCGGTTTCCACGAATGATAAAATGCCAAAAACTCTTTAAATTTCGAGCTATAAGGACTTGAAGAAACTTTAAAACTTGAAGTAGCATACTACGTGGGTGCCAATGTTAGCGCTAGTCTAGATAGTTTCAATCCCACTACAGCAGGTTTTTCGTTATTTTTACAATAAAAACTGCAAGCATTTTCCGGTTTGGAAAAATATCTACAGCTTCAAGCTATTAAAGATTTAATAATGTATGTAATGGCGTTCATTCGATGATAGATGTTCTAGGTGCGTCGAGGTTACTGGATGCCATTTTCAACACCTTCTGTAAAAAGACTAGTTGGTTCAATAAAAGTTAGGCAGTAATTTATGGCTGTTGTTAATTTCCTACAATGCTTTCGGCGATAAGTTTTCGGCAATTTATCATTTGTGAAAATCAAATCATTTTGAGTATCTCTACCTATGTTTGAAATTTGTCCGCACAAAAAAAACACGCTGTGTAAATGCAAGATTTTTATCAATATGAATACTCTTCTGTAAAATTTCCAAGTTCAATGCTCGAATATGGAACTACAATTGTCCACTTATTGTCCAGACTGAATGGCAGCCAATATAGTTTTTTCCAACAATTCTTATCATTTTCGATAATCTGCTCATGTAGAAGAAAGTTTTCATCTAGTGACTCTTCACAGAAAGCTTCACAGCATTCCGTACGAAATATAATTTCATATTAAACCGTGAATCCTTTTTTGAAAAGTTTTTTGCAGTTAAGAAGAAGAACATTTCGAACTTATTAACTTACATATTTTCGAGAACTGTCCATGAAGTACGAACTGCTTAACTCTCAACTGCTTACGTCTCTGGTAAAATATAATGTATTATAAATACAAGAGGTTAGAACAAAAATTTGACATCAAGGAAAGGGTTGTTTCGAACCATCAAGGTTCAAGCTTGAAACATGCAAAGTGATTAGTCTACAAATTAGTAAGCAGTGATTAGTTTTCAGGACTCTCAGAATAGAGTAATGCCTTCCGTGATTTATGGAGATGGTCTTCTCTTGACAGACAGAAATGTTGTCAAACAGTGAGATTCCAACCAGTTGTCGGAACGATTTATACATGAAAGCAGAACCTGAAATTTACGAAATATATCATGCTAGCCCAAAGGACTTAACTAACTTCGCTGAAATAGGAATTGAGATCATAGATTTAGTATATCCTGCCGAATAAATTAATGACAACCGAGAGAAAGTTGTAGCAAAAACCAATTGCGAATGAAATCTTGAATTAATTGTTTATAGTCACACTTTGTAGATTCATAGTGCAGAAAATGAAAAGAGTTCAATGAAAGAAAATGACCGAACACAACTATCAGAGTTCATTTCGAATCTGCAAATTATGTACTTGTGACGTTCACCCCATATACATTATGTATGTAGGTCCCGCACCAGAGAAAATGGAGAACTACGTATAAAAAAGTGATCAGTAGTAAAGCGGCTAACAGAAAACTAAGAAAACAACTCTTCGGTCGTTGACACATAGAAAGAGAAAAGCCTTCGAAGGTAAAACAGATCTCAATATTGAATCTGAAAAAAGACCTCAGAAATCTGGCTCAGAGTCGAGACAGTGATCATTATCTAGAATTGAATTCGAATAACTCAACTCAGTGCGAAAATCTGCACTAATTTTTGACCTGACATATCCAGATGAGACAAAATACTACTCCAGAAACGGACTTGTACGTCTAACACTGTCTATCATTATAACACGTAATTTTGCATGAGATGAGGAGTGTTTATTTGAAAAAAAATAAAACATTGAATGATTCCATCCGCTAAATGACTGACATTCTTAGAAAAACGACTACGTATTTCGTAGGCAAATTGCGTAAGAATCTTTACCAATCCACAAAAATTAATTTATTACGCAGATGATACAAATCGATATTTTGCAAAGAAATGTGCAGCCTGGACTGACGTTTCGCGACCATTTTTGCAGCATGCCCGCTTCGCCTCGCCAGCCTTGAGTGCTGGTCCCTCCGCAATTCTACGATGAACAATTCAAATTACTCAGAAAGTTACCTCTAACTCAATCAGAAGAAGCCGAAAGGGGCAATCCGCTTATTTGCACTAAAGATATCTGAAGTATGAGGAAAATGAAATTTTCAATATATAAAAATATAGGGAAATAATTTTTTAAAAATACGTGAAGCCCCCGGAAATGAGTTTTAATCGAACAACAGCAGTTTGAAAAAATAGTTTGTCACAGTAATAGAGATAGGTATAGAATTAAATAGGAAGAGTAGAAATTGATTAATGAAATGTGCATATTAAATTTAATTAAGGCAGTCAAATATTTCCAGAAAAAAACCTATGACATGTGCAAACACATAATGTGCGTTGCATGATGGACAATCAGTAATACCATTATAACTTGTGTTACGGTACAACAAAATAAAATTTCTAGTTAATGTAAACAGTATAAACTGAGCTCAAATTGAGACAGCTTAGGCAATGTAACTCTTAGTTGCAGTTCCTCGCTTTAAATTTGACACATGCATAAGTTCATACTCAGTCGGTTAATACCCCGCTCATCGTTCTACAACTGTTTCAATGCAAGCAGATACTGAACTGACACCGTAGTTTGAACCTTCCTAAGCCTGCGTTACATGGTTGCGAGATGATGTGCACCACTTTTAGCCAAATGTTCCCAGAAAATTAGCCACAAATAGCCTATTTATTTATTTTAAATAAATATAAGTCAGAGATAGAGGGAAAAATCTTATCATGTTGAGTTTATTAAATTGATTCTCTGGCAATATTTTTAAATTCTTGCAAAAATTGTTCTTCTGAAATACAGTATGTTTGCTGCATCCTGGTTGGTCAACTTTATTGATATCTTGAGTAGGGGTGTTAAATACATTTCGCTTGTAAAGAGGCTGATCATTCTTTCTGTTACATGAAAAAGTTAGCAATAAGTTTTATTTGCTAGCAAATAAGATTTAATTCTAAAGACTAAGTCAGTCGTTTTATTGGCCAATTTTTCCTTGTTTGCACTTCACATTTGTCTCAAATGGAAAAATGCGTTCCACAAATGCGTTACTAATTGGTGCTGAGAAAGGTTTGGGCATCAATGCCAGTAAAATATTTTTCTCCAAGCGCATTTTCAAACTTGAAAATCATTGCCCAAAACTCGATTGGATCGGATGGTATGCTTCCTGTTTCGATCTCTTTTTTCCAGTTAGTTTGAAGTAAATTCATGTATTGATTTTCAATTTTGCGGACGTCATAATTCATTGAGAGCATGAAAAGATTTGGGTAAATCCTTAAAATTTGGTATCATTTGACTTAGCACTCTTTCAGGTTTGAAAAGGTGAAGACTCTTTACCACGTTATGGTCATTCAATAAGCAACATTCTAATTGTCTGTTTGCCTCGAAAACAGCATTAAGACATCTTTCTTTGATGACATCCTGCTCTTTCTGAGGCATTGAATATTCACTGAGAAGCTGCTCACATTTGGCTCCAAGAAATCTTGACCCAATTTTTTGTTTGAGTGATGAAGTATTTCAAGATCTCTATTTCACTTGCTCATATATGCATGTGTGCAGATGTGAACTCAGAACTCGTTTCATTACCGTTCATACCGGGAATAAACTCGTTAAGCTTAGGATTGAGTATTATTCTGTCGTATTTATTTGGAAAATATTTTTAACACAGTAAATTATTCACAATTAGCCAAAATTAGGGTGGCAAATTCTCAAAAATTTTCCTTAGCCACAGTTCATGAAAATTAGCCACTTAGGCTAAAATTAACCACATCTGGCAACCCTGCCTGCGTACAGTCAACGATCTCAACCGCTCAACTGATTCTTTTTTAGAGAGATGGAATTCGTAGTCTCTCGAAGGAGTCATCGATTATTGAATTCATGGCCAAAGTGAGCTCATAAAATCGAGGAATAACGATCAAGGGAATCGTTCTACATTCCACGGCTTAATGACATGCAATAAGATTAGAACAGCTCGTGAACATAGGAATTTAACCCTTAGGCTCATTTTTAACCTACGACATTTTTAAATAGAAAATCTTGCAGGCTTAATTTTTTAAATCAATTTTCAGTTTCACATGTATGACATAGCTCTTAAAATGTTTCCGTAATTAAAATACCTATGATCAGCATGGGATACAGAAGCAACCAGCATTATATTTTCAAATCAATTTATTTAAATATGCTAATGAACACGTGAACAATCTTAACGAAACGCAAATATTGAAACGAGATAACGAACAAAGCGAGGGAAATATACTCCACTACAACACCGAATTTTGCACGTTTGGATTGACTGCATTGAATGAATGAACCGAAGTCGCACACAAATGTAGGTAGCGCACAATGCCAAAATTAGAGGAGCATTATAAAGTAACGGCCAATGTATGCACGACATGAAGGTAGCGCAAAACAATGAACCTTGACTCACCACAAGGAATTTCCAAAAAGAGCGCTTCACATGATGCCCAACGTGGCATTCTTGCTAAACATTTGCGTAACCTTAAACACACCGAGGCTAAAGAAAACACAATACCCTTGACGACAAAACACAGTGTGTGTATGACAGTCTTTACGTACGAAGCAATTTTGAAGTACTTTTCAATGTACAATTAATGTTCTGATTAGCCTCGATTCAAATTAAACTTGTGGTGACTATGTTATGAGATCGCACTTCCATACGAACACCCACACTCTTCTGTGATGCGCTGTTGGTCCCGGTGTAATACTGTTCCATTTGGAGATTGGAGTTTTCACGTCAGCCTCAGTAGGCTGTCTCTGCTGGTTCTTCTCGTGCACTGTCCTGCCAGTATTACTATCCGACATCGGGTCATCTTCGACGGCTGCCGATTTGTTGGGTGGTGTACTTCGTTGGTGCTGGGAGTTTGCGACCCCCGTTCTTCTGAAGCACGATGTCGCTGCTAACTCAATGCCGATTCGTCCAGGCCACTGCATGCTGCCCACTCGATGCTCGTAGAAGCCTTAAACTTTCGTAGATTGCATCAGTGTATACTTTCACCGAGGGATTTGTGAACTTCTGGCGTGCTGGAGGGAGTTTTTTGCTGTTATGCATCTTGTGGCATTGAGAAATCAAGGGCGCTCTTTCCAACTTGTAGACCGCTGGTCATTTCACTTGCTATTATTCTCTCTTCATAGTCAAACTTGCCACTTGCACGGCTGGTGCCAACCTTCGGTGCTTTTATATAGTCGACGCACTATGCTGGGGAAGTCGGCAGCAACACTTACTCTCCCTACGTGTCACCCGAAAGAACCTCTCTTTTCTTCTTGTGTCCTTTTATGCGTTTTACTTGGTTCCTTCTAGATGGTTCTCGAATCTTCGTTGTCCCAATGACAGTATTTTACTCATGATTGTTGGAGTCCCTACTTGTGCTAACGCCTAGGCTGCTCATTGGTTACGTCCTCGCGTTTGTTCACAACCCGTGAACTCCCGTGCCTGTCATTGGTGCATATAGTGCGTGACTTAGAGGCCCTCGCTATTCCAGGGCCGTGACTGGCTCGTGAGTCGGCGGCCCTCTGCTCTTTGCTTACCCCATGCACTCTCGCTCCCCGTACTTCGCTCTCGCCCCTCGTTGTCCGAAGACTGTCGGCAGTTGTATTAGCTTTCCCACGCTACAGCCTCAAATTCCGTACAAATCCTGGTCAATTCGCAGTGAAACTCGACCTTACGTCTTAACGGTTTTTCTGAATAACGACATCAGACATTCCAATGTCTGTTCACGTCGCAGCTCTGCTTAATTTACCTAACAGAATATATACACTTTGTAATCCATTTCGTTACATTGTCGGACTAAACGTCTACGTAGAAAATGCTAGCAGCTGTTTTTAATTCTGGTTGTAAGCCTGCCTCTGCTATGCACTCGATGTCAGCCGTTGAATACCAAAAATTTAATGAACCGCAAAGAAAGCAATGTCCTTTCCTCGGGAACGTCCAAGGGTAGGCCAGAGTTAATGAAGCGTCAGAGACAAAGCTGCTCCTACCAGCGCCTGCTGCAGACAAGGAGAGTTACTTCCCTAAAATGTATTCTCAAACGAGAGCATTATGGGCTGCGTTTGTGAATCGTCTTCAAAATCAAAGTTTACGGAAATAAGCCCCCATTGTCAACAAGTAACCGTAGAAGCATGAAATTGACCTAAAATTAAATTTCCCAGGGACTAAGAAGAGAAATTAATGAGTTGAGAAAATAAAGCAGCACAATATATTGAATCCGAATAACGGTCAAACGTACTGCGTGCGTCATCACTCAGCTTAAAGTACTTTCGATAAATTGACACTTGAATGTTACGTGATAGAACATTCGTGTACGGCTCGGACGTGGGTAATGCCGTACGAGAGCGCTGATATTTTCAACGAATTTTGTCAACCATATTCATTAATTTTTTTGGCCCATAGTTTATTTTTTATATATGTATACTAGCGTAAATAAATTTTACATCGAAAGTCATTATTTGAAATACTAAACAATGATGAAAATTCCAAAAAATATTGAGATCATCACGCTGACATCAAGTTACTGTGAACATATGCCTCTTTGTTCGTTGAGCAATTTTTTTGAACACAGTTTTTTTTCAGTTATTTAAACACGATCTAAATGAACTAACAAGATTTAAGCTCGAAACGAGCTTGTGAGTAATAATATCTCACATTTTGAAGATAGACCAAAGTAAATCTGGAGCATTTCAGGAAGTGAGGAGGTGTGAAGTCGTCAGCAAACATTTAGGTCGATTTTGAAGGAATGATGGTGTTCGCCTATGGGCTTGCTGCTCATAAGTTGCCCCCCCATGTTCGCTTCATATTCTGTGAAATAAATAGAGACCCCGTTACGCTATAAATTCTACCGTATTGGTATTTTATTTTAAATCGTTCTTTACTCACATATGCGTGCCTATAGCAAACATAGTTTAACAAGGTTGTTGTTAATCAAGCAGTACATTTATAGTATAATATACGTTACTTTCAAGCAACACCTTGAACAAATCACAAAAAACTCAAATTAATTGCATTATAAGGTTCTTGTTAATATAATCTACACTTCGTCACATGTGTCACATGTCATGAAAGTTTTTAAGTTTAATGTAAGTAGTGAATGAACCTTTTCTATTGAAGCTTACCACAAGTCTAAAGAAAATTGCGTATAAATACGTTAAAATTAAATAGAACCATTTTACTGGATATGGTAATCTTCCGATTAAGAATATGAGCGGTAAAAGTGGAGCACAAGCCGTTAAAAATTGAAAATGCTTTTATTCCAAAATTAGTCCTGCATACTAAAGCTTGATTCTTGAGGTTGATATTAATTCACCAAGTAGATTTCAAACACATACTATGCATGAATTCCCTATAACCTAAACTTCTCACTAAGTGACGTCTTAGTCATTCCTCTCTTTGGAACACCTTTGTTATACGACACGTTCGGTGGAGGAAGGGGATATGCGCCATATTTCCATATTTTTGGTTTACTATGTGGAATACCTCTCTTAACATCCAATTGGTGCTTGTGTCAAATATTAAAGTTTAATTTACCCTAATTCTTATACACTACCGAAAATTTCTATAACTAAAATGAAGCAAGTATGGCGGCTGTGCTCGAAGAGCAGACTAGAATTTACAACAGTTCCTTAATGTTTCACGTAGAGTGTGGTTGAATGCAACTCTTCAGCTCACAAGCCAAGGCTTTGCCTGACGGGTTTTTAAAGTCCCAATTCAGGGATGTTACTACCCTAAAATTCACATCATCTACCTAATTTTTCAAGTTTCACTTTTCACATTTTCATTGCAACTAGGTTAACGAAAATGCGTACAGACATGTTAAATGGAATTCTGAACACGTTTCCTTCTATAATAATTTTCGATTTTCGCAATAGAAAAAAGTTATTGGGCGAACATAAGAAGAAATGTATATACTTGCACAAAACTTTTCTCCCTCTACAATTTTTTACGTTAAGCTTCCACCCAAGAACGACCGAAAAAGATGTAGATCTATAGATACATGGCTACCAAAACGAATGAAACAATTGAAGGATTCTGATAATGTGTATGAAAGTTGCTATACAAACAAATATGTAGGAAAACGTGTGATAGGGCCACCGTGCACTTGTAAACAATCGTCTTTTGGCAAAATTGGAGGAATGTGAAATATTTCAGAAATATTTGAATAGTTTTGGAATAATGGAGACTATAATAAAAAAACTGCATGCATACAAAAATTCATATGTAGAAAAGAGGTGTCACGAACTAGTGTAAAAGATAAGGATGGACAGAAAAAAATTACACTCAAATACAGTGTAATAACGATGTTGATTATGAAGTGCGTAAAATAGTTTTATGAGTTTTCATAGTATCAATGCGAAACGTTTTTCATTTCCTATGATTTGATTTTGTGAGACAAATTATAACATGAGCTAAGTAAGAGTGCAGAAAGTCAAGGATCACAATGACATGCAACCTACCGTGGCAAGTCATTGCTCCAAATTACACACCTCCAGGTCTCATAAATTCTGTTAAAAATCTGCATCAAAGTTACAATGTGTGTATGTTTAAACAACAATCCGGGTGAAGATATTGTGAGTTTGGATTGCTATAGGAGGGTTTCACGTCACAATACAATATCCATTTCACACATGCAAAGTCGGATACCTGTGCTAAATTCA
Organism: Platorchestia sp. MABIK; assembly: GCA_014220935.1. Taxonomy (NCBI): domain Eukaryota; kingdom Metazoa; phylum Arthropoda; class Malacostraca; order Amphipoda; family Talitridae; genus Platorchestia; species Platorchestia sp. MABIK. The sequence continues at coordinate 147,680 of JACJUY010000797.1, forward strand.
ATTTCGATTCAAAACTCACAGAATGAAAAGCTGATTGATTCTATGAGAGAGAGTCTGATTTCTCACAAGGAAACAACACGTGCAGCCAGACAACTTATGAATACGTTTTTAAACTAAACGACCCCAGTGTGTTTGCTGTTGGTATTGATCTTCCACAAATCCAGATAACTCCAAGACTAAACTCTGGTGTAGCATATAATAAACAAAAATTATGGACGTACAATTTGAGCATCTCTAACATAAAAACCGGTGAGCCAACTATGTACGTGTGGGACGAACTGACAGCGAAGAGAGTAAATGTTAGAAGTTGCGAGTTGCCTGCATAGCAGCATTTGGAATAATATTATTGTGAGGGACTAATGATAAAGAATAAGAACGTATTTTCAGAAAATTGCCGTTAACAAAATAAAAACATGAAGATAGTTTTAATGTAATTGCCTTGGATCTGTCGAAAATTGTTCGACATTTTGTAAGAATAAAATTGAAGAATTAAATTAAACAAGTAAATTTTAAAGAAATTTATTTCAAATGAATAAAAAATCGAATAAATCTGATTGCATTTAAAAATGAAAACCTAAAATCAAAGTTGGAAAGTATTACCTTGGATTTCACTAATTTCGAATTTAATTTGAACCCTTTAATCCCTATATGAGGTGACCTCGGGTTGGGCTGCGGCTCGACCTGCAGATTCTTTCCGTTCCCAGTGGGATTCTTTCCGTTCCCCGTAGAGCTTGTTCCGCACGAGCTGGCGCTCCTTGCACGTGGTTGAGCTCCAACCAACTTCGGCGACGTTGGGTGACGTAACTTTCACCATGGTCGGGTCTAACCAGTGTGTTACCTCTATTCATCAATCGTTTAGTTGACTGCTGTCTACGTCAAAGTTTCCGTGTCACGTGGCTCAGTTTACTCAGGCAACCTCTAAATTCCTTTGTTTCATTCTTTCTATCATTTGATTTAAAGTAATTAGCATTTCTTTCAATTTTTTTTGTGTTGTGTTCTACGCACCCATTTTCATCCTGGCGTACTCCATCGATCAAAGTAAATCAAATTAAGTCAAGTGAATTCAAATTCAAACCAAATCTAATCAAATGTACTCGAATTTACTCGCATCAAATCAAATTTAAAAGTGCCTGGCTCTACTAAAAGTGGAGGTTGACCGTGACCTTCTCATCAGAGCGCAGCACTGATCAAAGTCTTATCCAATTTCCATCGAATGAACCTCGAACTATTCTTTCCTTTCTTTTCTAAGATGGAGTGCGCTTCCTCTTGCTGTATTTACCTCAAAATACCTTTTCTTGTGCCTGAACGTATTCCACTGAAGACTACCATTCTTTAGGTGAGTTAGTCGCCTAATTCTAAAATCGGTGTTAATATGTTCGCATATCGCATTTCAAATATTGAATTCTCGCGCCCCTTTTTCGCGCTCTAACACTGTCGTTCTGATCGCGGGCAGTATCAACATCTTGAGACGACTGTTCAGTTCTCTCGCTTCGGGTCAGCTACTTCTCTCGAAAAGCCCTCAGCTTCTTGTAGGTGGGTTAGTTGTTATATTCATTTAACTATTGAAATAGTTTTGTCTTTTTTCTTCTTGTAATCTAATGGTGCCTTTACTCGTGCAGTATTAACGTCGCTACTGTTTCTGTTCCGATTCTATCATTCTTCGTGTTGAGGCCTTTACATGGGAAAGCCACCAGTTTTCCGTCTGTAGGTTAATCTTTCAAATATCCTGAATTCATTTGGTAACATATTTAGGTTCTTATCTCGGTCGTTTCAAATTTTCAACGTCGTTTTTGTTCTTCAGCACTGGTAGCAGACGGGTGTGGTCCAGTATTATGACCCTTCTACTGCGTTGGGTTCTTGCAACAACGTTCGTTGTCGCGCCGGCCACTTCGAAGAGTGCGCTGCATTCGTTGATCTTGCTGGCAGCAGGAGCTGGGCTTGATGTCGTGCACCCTGGAATAACTCGGGAACGGAAGATCTCTCGTCAACCTCCGTATTAATTTTTCGTTAAACACTGTTGTCGCTCTACACAGTTTTTTGGGTTCCTTGCAGACTTCGGTCGGTTTTAAATGTAACTTTCTCTTTTGTTCAAGGAACCTAGCACTTTTTTTTGTGGAGAGGGACAGTAACCCTTGTTGGAGGAAACTTTAAAACTTAAACTTGTAACCAAACTTAGGCTGTGTTGCCGTTCGAGATAAAAACTCATCAACTTAAATTAAACTCAGACTGTGTTGCCGTTCATATTAAATTCTTTAACTTTAGACTTAAATCAGGCTGTGGCTGATCGAAATAAACTCTCGAACTTCCAATCGTAACTCGAATTGCGTGGAAATTCTCGCTATTGAATTTTGGTAGAACTAGCTTTATTGGGCTTGCGCCTATTCGTATTCGCCAACCGTAGTATAACATCTGACCGGGTGCGTCCCTTTGAGCGGTTCTTCTAATGTACACTTAAAAATTAAATTACAATATGCGTTAATTGAATATTTAAATTTGTATTTCTCATTATTTTCCTTCCTGAAAAGGTTAGAGATTAAGTTCAGGCATTGAAAAATCTCGATTGATCCACTCCGGAGAATTGAGTCATCTTGAGTACATCTTTCAAGTTTCAAGACACTCTACCATGCCATGTGAGGCTCAATTTGGCTAAATTGAGCGAAACATTAATAGAAATTATTGTACTGTGAGATACATCAAAAGATACTACACAGCAGCAATAATCACTGCTGTATTTGAGCGATTCAGAGTAGTAGAAATTGAAAAATCTGATTTTTTAGAATTTAACTCCTGAAAAAAACATTACGCAGTGAATGTTGGCAACATATGAGTTTTCAGATGCTATAAAATTGATATTAGATGAAAACTACTGTGAAGGTTACGTTATAACAAAGTCTTATTCAGGAATGCTAGGCAGTGGTTTGAATTCCTGACTGTAAAAACCGTATGATGCAAACTCATTTAATAAACTTAGCACAACATACACTGAAGGTAAAATATGCTACCTGCGTTCCAATATCCACAGAAAAAGTTCAAGATATCATGGAGCTAACAAAACTAACGCCCGTAAATGCTGCTCAGTACTACGCAAACCTACAACTTGAGCTACTTCCTACATGCGACACTGCTGCAGCTGCTACAGAAAATGAAGATGAGCTGGACGACATAGTTGAATTCGGAGATTAGTGAGGTTAACCTCAGATGTTTACTTCTATTTGTTCATTTCAAATTTAATAGTAAAATCGTTTGCTGTTGTTCAATTATTTTTACGAATTACACATAGCTAAACAAATTAGCTACTTATCTGATGATCATTTGTAATATTTTAAAATTTCTTTATAGGTTGAGATCAATCTCTCATTATAAAAATATTCGAATCATTTATCAGCTCTCATTCCCTCCTTGAATAGTAATATTTCATCATAAAGCGAAAATCTACTCATTTTAGTTGTAGTTGTCGATATTAATTAACAAACTTTTTAAACTGTTTCTGTAAAATTTTTAAAATGACGAGTAGTCCATTCCTCCACCGAACGCGTCATGTATAGGGATGCATAACTAACTCATGTAATCTGAAGCCTTCCACCCCTCAGGAAACCTAACAGCGAATGCTTCTTTGAGAGCGTAATAATTTCCCTCTTGCCTTTGAATATACTACACTATGGTAGGTGTAAATGAGATAAAACTCGAAATGTACGGTTTCATTGTTTGCATGTTGTCCTGTAACGCTTTTATTCTGAGCAACGCCCAGGAGTGATGCAAAAAGTTTCGCAATGAATTCTCACTGGTTTTCCTACAATGACAGTTATTTAATTTTTCAACTTGTTTAGGCAACAGGTGACGCAACCATTAGAAAATTACAATTATTGTCACTAATAATATTGCATTGTTTTCTTTAAGATGATTCAAGAAATGTAGGGGAATTTAAATGAATGCTCATTGTGGAAAAATGTCGGTAAGATGTTTCTTTGCTAAATAGAAAGATGCGAGCGGAGAGTCATCGTGTAACCAACGTATATGATTCGAAATATCAGCTTCCTCAGTCGTGCCTAAAATTGTCATACCTATATATCCCGCAGCATAGTTTAGGTAAAGCTGATAGGGTTTGAAAAACTTCATGAACTCAAATATTTTCATTAAATAAATTCATTAGGGGGTTTCAAAACGGCAGACAATTTTTCTCACCCATTAACACAATGTGCCACATGTCTCAAAAAACAGATTCTTATAAATGAACGTATAATCAAAATCAGTTTAATTTTTTCAGAATCATCTAGTTTCATGAAATATTAATACATGCATTGATTGGAGTAGTGTGAAAAACATGGGTTAATTTGTATGTAACTTCTAAAATGCTAGATTTAGACGCGTGGAAATAATGTATATCGCCTATTTCTTTGGGTACGAGTGTGATGATGTAAAAACTAATGTTTTTCTTCTAGTATTTTTCGTAGCAAAGGTTTTTCATTTAAACTCCCTAAAAATTTGAAAATTAAATTAAAGTAAAATCACATAAAAGTTCAGTTAAATAAAAAAGGCTATGTTTTTCACAATCAAGTGTCTTCTTTTTAAATTCACCGAAGAATAAGTGACCTCTGCAGTCTCAGCTAAAGCGAGAGGGTCGTTAACTTGACCATCGTTACTTCTCTTCATTTTTAATAAGCCTACTGTAAGATATACTCTTGAGTGTAGCCGGTGTTTTGGCTTTCGTCTCCCGTTCTTCATCGCTGCTTCATCGAAAGGGTCCTGCCGATGCCATGATGGGCTAGACTTCTCTGCTGCCCTACTGCCTCCTTGCGCTTCTCTTCAGCTTCGCCACTCGAGTTCGGCTGTTTATCTGATGTGAATCACCGTAATGGTTAGCGCCACAAGGTTACGTTAGTGACGTCTGCTGCAGTTCTAAGTAACCTGCCTCACTTACCTCAAAAATAATGGGGGATTTAAAACTTGTGTAACGTTTCCATAAATTATTTACAGAATTAATACTTTGAATTTCGATCGCAATTATTACTTCAAATTTTTGTTTCAATCACTGCTAGTATTAATTTGGCTTTGGAATATTTATTTAGACTAAAATTAAATTAGTCTTAGAGAAGCTGTTCCTAAATAATATAACTAAATCTGAACTCTCGAGACAAGCATTATTTTCTGCAGGGCAACGTGTTCACCTTAATCTCACATTGCGCACGCGGCCTTTCGCACCCATATATTTTGCGGCGTGGGGTCAATTTAACTTAGCTAATATTTTTATCTAGAAATTTATGAGCAGTCGTTACCGTCTAATTTGTTTAGAAGTAATTTGTTCTCTCGTGACAGTGATCGTGGCACGGTACTGGAGGGGCGCGACGGGCGTGCTGGTGTCCCAGTCTCTCCTTTCTTCTGGCCCATTCGTAGGATATAACGTTCATTTGTTAGAATGAAATAAACTAGTATTGATTTGACTGCTTTCATCTCTGCGTCAGTGTCACGTATCGTTTTGTCAAATGATACACTCGTAAAAATCTAGCTATTCACAAGTGTTCACCCTCCTGGTTTTTAGAGAGGGATTTCCACGACAAATAGTTATAGGGATAAACCTCCCAAATGCAAACGAAAATTTTTCAACTTTTCCTGAAGGAAAATGCAACTTTGTGTCCCGTTATAATTTCATATTTCATCTTCTTCGATCAAGGCGAAAGAAATTTTTACAAAGATGCTTTCAATTAATTGCAGAAGCTTTGAAATTCCGGTTATTAAATTGATTGGGCAACAGGAAAGAATAGTTCTTATTATTGTGTTATATGACTAAACGAGAGCACAAACATTACAGACGGCGAACTTAAAAGCTCTCTCACTCAAGCAAAAGTAATTCCTTTTATTTTAGGCAATTTAAAACTTGTTCTTTGTTTTACAACATGAACAAACTGTGTAGTGCTAACACAAGCTCCTCTCGTCCATTATCACGGTGTCAATAACATGTAATTCCAGTACGTGATGCTCCTAAAAAATTCCCATGTAATTCCAACCTCAAAGCAACAAACATTGAAAATTCATGCTGATATTAACTGGGTCCCCTCGAATTGCTTGGTAAGTTCCTGCAACGCATTAAAGAAGCCACTTGCAGAGCAGAGATAATAGAAACAACGCTTTGAAATACTGAGGCCCAATATTTGCAGAGTAAATATGAAGAGATTTGAGTAGCTTAACTAATTGCATCAAATTCACATGTGAATTGTTAAATTCTCAACCTGAGCTTGGTGCAGACCAGGTGTTATTGTAAATTATTACAGAAATTTGAACGACAGTTATTTTCAACGAATTAGGAAATATCACTCGTGATAGGTGACTTCAATTTACAGTGTTTTTGGCAAACAATAGTCCTAAATGAATTTTTCATGTGTTTTTTTATGATATTTCATGTCTGAAAGTACTTTTCAAATTTTTAAATAAGCATCACCATAAAAGACGAAGGAAAGTTTTATCATAAAATCATTTCAATCGGTCACAAGAATTAACTAATGACATTGAAGTAAAAAAATAGTTTGGAAATTTCGTTTAGATTTTCATTTTTTTTAAAGCTGAATTTGCGTTCTATGATTTCGCAAACTAAGAATAAGAAAATAGCTAGGTAAACATTTAATTGTTTTCCATAAACAAACTGATTTTTCAGCGTACCCGGCCTGCAGTGGGTGATAACCTGACGATGATTTAAAAAAGGTCGACATACTGCTCGGGTGAGCTTTTCGTTGCAACTATTCGCATCAAAAACTGTAAAATATTAAGAAATTGTCGCAGAAACCTTTTTCAAATATACGGATCACATTAACTCCGGCGAAATGTTAAAAACTCGAACGTGAGTGGGTCAGTCCTTTCGAAAATTAGGTGATCGAGGTGATATGCAAAAGGAAGTAAATCACTTAAGTGTGTCGTCATAGGTATAATTTAAAATATTGCAAGAACTATCAAAGCTCCCTTGAATCGATTAGGAGTTCAACGTGATAGTGAAGATTTTCATGTATCCTCTGTGAATCGTTGAATTTCTAAGCAAATTCTACAACAAGTAAAAAAATCCCGGTATCTGCCATGCCAGTTAGCGCAATAACAAAAGTGCTATTCTTTGCACGTACTTCAGTTTTCTACAGACATCCCCACTACCACACATAATTTGATTTCATGATTGAATTCCTAATGAACGTGGCACTTTTTTCGTTTGACTGAATTCTTTGGACAAAGAATAATAGGGAAAGAATTTCAGAGCGCCGTAGCATTGAGCATTTTTTCAGCAAGTGGTATCGAAAAGAGTTGATTTTGATACATGTATGCCTCAGAGCTTCTGAGCTCTTCGCTGAGAATTTTTTGAAACCCAAATATTTATGAAAGACTGTTTCCATTTCCAAGAGCTCGGGAACCAGCAAGTTCGTAAAACACTATTGTTTCGATAAAACTTTTATAGGAACTCTCCTCATTTGTGTTTTGCTTTTCACAGTAAAAAATGAGGGAAACATGTGGAAATTGAGTCTCAAAATTCAAAATAATTTCTAAGAGTTTTCATTCAGTGCTATAATTTCATTGTGGAATAAATTAAACTCAATGTGTTTGGGGAAAACATGAATTGCGGTGAAGCCAGCCATCTCTACAATGGAAATCGTAAGGTCTCCATTGAATCAGCTTTCAAGGACGGAGCAGGATACGGAGTTCCCACAACGGTTTGCGGATGCCCTTTTTGATTGCAAAATGTTAGTGAGACCTCTTAATTAACGGTCATGCAAATTTTTTTTCTTGCCGATTACCAACTCTAAGAAAGTCTAAGGAATTTTTTTTTCAAATAATTAAAGTGAATTCAATCAAGATGAAATATTGTTGTAAAAAATTCCCTACCATTCTTTTCTAAACATCGTTTATTTCAGGTAAATTGTAGAATGAAACGCTTCATTGCTATTTCTGAAATACTATCCAACTACTGATGAAATAACTGGGCTAGAGTGACTAAGTTCAAATTGATCAAGAATAATTGAATAAATGTATTAATACCCATGTTTTTTCAAGATTTTCTGTAATACTTTTAGTAGGTTCTGCAAGCGCTATTGAGAGCTGCATTAAATGACAATTGCAACGAAAGTAAAATTATTCACTTAGTGTATTATATTTGTTCCACCTTTTAACGACTTTCATCATTTCACCGTTTGCTATTGTTTGTACATCTGTATGCTTGCTACGCTTCTCTTAATTTTTCTCTAAAAAATTGTCCCGTATGGTTATAACAACTTTCATCCAGAGTAATCTTGACACCTACTTAAACATGCCTTTGCTCGTTTCGAAGGCTTAGAATGTTGAATGACACATTCCATTTTAGTTTAGTGGAACGTTTTCGGTTTAAATATGTAGGTACCTGGAAATTTATAGAACTAAAACTGGCTTTTAAAATAAATCCTCTAATTTTATTTTCGTGTTTCAGTTGTTTAATAATCTAAGTTTGTTTCCAAAGTTAAAAATATTCCTACTAAATAGAAACTTACATGTGGAACATTGAAGCCTCACAGTAGGTGTGTCATTCAGGCACACCTAATTGTGTCATATGAGAAGAGTGTTAAAATATTTCCGTCCCACATTTAAGTGTTGATTTACACGTTCAGCACTAATCAGTGCATGAAAAACTCTTATTTTACTATGAGTCTGTTTAGTGCCTTTTGTGTGTAAACCACTGCACCTGCTATGAGAAGATCCAGCCGAGTGCTGCGTGCTGCCTAGGAATTCCTTTGAATTTTCTCATGATTTAGTTCTATCTTTTTCTTGACGTTTTCATGTTTTAACATCATTCCAAGTACAGTTTTATCGGCTCATGGTAATTTTAACATCCGATTTTGAATACATTTTGATGCTATTTACCAGGAATGAAAACGTTCCATGGGTTTATCAACAGTTGACTGAAAACAAAAAGTGAATATTTGCTAATACAGTGCGTTTACCTCGATTATGCTCTCATCGTTTTTCTAATTTAATTATAAATAAACATCCTAAATTGTACCCTTCGTCAAGCTTGAACCTGTTTATTATGCCATCATCCATATTCTAAAGCAAAAATTTGAAAAGGTTGCAGATTCTATTTACACAATAACAGAACTACCATTTTTGAATGAACATGCATGTTCACTTTGATTTTGCAAAAAGTTACAGACGAGATATTTTACGGTTTCTAGTTAATATTACCAAGAAAGAGAAAGTCACATAAATTAAAGAGCCCTATTCAACATAAGCCAACAAAATAGGACTAAAATATTTATTTGATGGGTATTATGAGCCCACTGGCCTCCTCCAGTTTTTAAAAAAAATCTGCCTGATGCTTTTTTCAACAAAAGAAGGAATGTTCGATAATTCACACGCTTAAATTGACTTAAAAACAACCATAATAATTGCATCTCAGAGACCATCCAAACTGTTATACTTCTATTCATCAACATAAACTCGCCATTTGATGACAGACCACAAGTTCTCTTTTGATTCAAATCTGGACTGTTAGGTGGCCAAACCATCAGATTGCCTCCCATGAAGCCCCGATTCATTAGCCAATGCTTTGTGTACTGAGATATGTGAGCATGCAGGAGCATTATCCTGCTTAAACACAAAGGATTTCCTTCCTTATTGAGGTTTGTCTTTCAGCTAAGTGATTGAAAGTTTCTTCGAAAAGCTGGCATTGATCTTTAAAATTCATATTACCTCCAGGAGGTACATTATATGAGCCCAAAACACTACCCCACTATATATTTTAATACCGCTGTGCTGAGGCGGGTACTTGTACCCACTGGGCGTCCGTTCAATACCCAGCCAGACGACAATCCAGCAGGTCTGTCCAAGGTGACTCGGCAATCATCAGTAAATATGACATTTTGTGACCACATTTTCATTTATCTTTCTGACTATCCAACTTTTCAAATAACATTATAAAGAATTTTAATCATTTTAAATTCTTAAGGATGTTTTTAAAAATGATCATATTCAAATAATTGGAGCATTACACATTCATGAACTTAAACCTCCCCTTAACGAAAACACTAATGAATTTTTTGCTCTTAAACTGTTTAGCAGAACTTCAGCTTGCTAGGTATGACGAGGCTGGCCGACCATTTTCCTCATGTCTCTCGTGTGGTGAACATCGCGGTTTATGTACAGTATTTCTAGTCCTACTACTATTTCTGTGATGTAAAATTTGATCCTTTGTCTAGTCGCTTTCGTCTTTTGTGATCTACAAATCTAGTCTATATTACTCAAGTGTTAGTTTTTGTGTTTTTCCAATGTGACTGAAAATTATTCTGCATAATTTCTTCAGCCTGTAGATGACGTTAGATACGTCGAAACGTTGCATTTTATAATCAGACAGAAATATAGATTTTAATGAATCACTTTGTTTTAGTACAAAAATGCTAGGAGCATTCCTGAACCAACTTTCACGTGAGGAAATTGGACTATTTCGTAAGGCTGAAAAGTTAGAAAAGTAATTTAAATTTCATGGAACGCAGAAACCTCAGCATTTTTTAGTATACAGGGTGCTACAAAAATGCAAACACGCTTCAGATTGTATAAGAAAATTCTCTTCCAGCTTTCATCGTCGGAATTTTTTGAGACGAAAATGGAAATCTGATTTGAAAAATGCGTACATAAAAAGTGCAAATTCGTGGCCTTCAGCATCGATATATTGCTGCGCACGAGTCTCAGTTGATACCTCACTTTGCACAAATACTACTGCTGGAAGTTCTGGTAACATCACTTGATCTACACTCACTTTTACACCGTCAAGAACCTCAGCAACATTTTCAAACTTCAAGTACCACTCAATCCCCTGATTCCGTTCTTTAAGGTACAAACGAACCTCCGCCATTTTTCGCAGCTCGATCGATGACTCTGTCACAAGCTGAGCAAATGTTATCTCATAAAATTTTCAGAACTTCATCTGCGTAGATGAGAAAGCACGTTTTCTATGCCAATACGAAATGGCTGTACATTTTGGGAACACCCTGAAATACCTCTAAAATGATATCGCAGAGTAAGAAATTACTTATCGATAGTACCCCAAAAATGTATCGATACTGAAGGCAAGCATTTTGAATATTTTGTCTTAC
>JACJUY010000797.1:161300-189108 GCA_014220935.1 Platorchestia sp. MABIK
CAATACCAATATATTGGAATTAGTCTACATTGACTGATAATAACAAAAATAATAAAACAAAAATATCATTTCATAAAACACAGGTGCCAAGCAAAATTTCAAGAACTTAATTAGCCGATATTTGTATTCCACTATTAAAAATAACGACGAAAAACATAGTTCTGTACGATCAATAGCTAAATCAATTTGGAAAAAAACCGATGGGAATTTTAGCAGAAATCGGTGCTGAATGGGTTTTCCATCTTCTAAATACACATGTGGCGGAACCATTGGAAACTAAATTATTGAAATCACGAAACAAATCCACATGGTAAAAATATCGTGCCTCCACAAACTGGACAAACCATTGCAAAACCAACGATTTTCCATGTCTGATTAGATACCAACCGTCAAAATCCCACCGGCCCATGTTGCACCCATTTGAGCTCTAGTTTATCTGTCCGCTAGGGGCGCTGTCACGCAGAAGCAGGGTTGCTAGATGAATCCGTCAGCTCATGGCTACATTTTACGAAAATCGATGGCCAAAATGGCCACTACAAAATATACAGACATTTTTTCATTTAAAAATCAGAATACTAATGACTTTTTACTCACTTTGACAATATTCCGTAAGCACCTCTTCGAGATGTTGCAGGTCTGTTTCTTGAATTGTGCGAAGCTTTAAAAAATGGCCAAGTGAATTTCTCATGGCCACGGCGTTCAAAAAATGACCAATTCTGTGCAAATTGGAAATGAAATGACCAATCTGCAACCCTGCGCAGACGCTGCAATGAGCAATGAGCTCCTGCTTTGCTAAGGGTTGATCTAGTACGTGTTTGCTTGTGCACACGATTATGCTTTTGTTTGTAGCACGAGACTCGTGCGCTCGTACTCTCATATCTGCTCGTGTGCTCGTACTCAAATGTGCTCAAGCGCTAATAAAACTGTGTTCTCATTTATTATTGCAATTACATATATAATCAAATCTCGATTAAGCGACATGAGGAATACATTGCCCTCAATCATTTATTTCGACTAGTGACATGGGTATTACGATATTCATGTGTTTGTAGCATAAAAGAATTCTTACGTCAAGATATTTTAAAAACCATAGATGAGGTTCTTGTATTATCTACGTATATTGGAAATAAAGTGTTTTCTTTTTCTTTCTTTTCTTCTCTTCATGTCTTGAAGTGCTCAAGTTTTCATTTGCAAGTGCGCTTGAGAACACTCAATATTTCTTGTAATATCTGCTTAATACTTTTGATGTAGAATACAGAGCCAATGTAAAGTTTTATTTTCAAACAGGTGAGCTTTCATTATTCTTTCATGTTTCAGCTCATCAACTCAACTGGCCTCCTCAAATTTTTTGTTTCTGTGCTCTGATGTATATACCGTAATGAATTGTCATCAATGCATACACAATTACCTTCATTCATTCTTGCAGGTTTATGATGAAATGTTTACGTATATTATTAATGTGTGATACTAATTTCCATAAGCACTTTAAAATGTCGGTATCTCCACTGAATAACCAATGATCTGAATCTCATTTCTGGTAATTTAAAAAAATAATTTACTATATACAGACCCTCTTTCTTTTTATGTAGATGCTGTACAGCAGAACGTGCACGGTAAATCTTTTAACAGTCACTGACATCAACCACTTCATAGCGTTGAGCCTTGTCACTGCAAGAGCCGAGGTAAGAGTCGCTTAGATTTAGATTAATATTTACATTATTGTGTTTCATGTACTTGCAACTATTTCGAAATTTAGGATATTTTTTATATCCCATTATGTCGTTAACGTGATCTTAGAGAGAAAAATGAGCGCGATTTCTAGATTCAGTGCAAAAAATGGCCTAGAAGCAGGCATTATCTATAAGACCTTGAACACAGCGCACGCCAGGGTTTTCTGAGTTAGAATGTTTTTGGATTCATTTTCGTGCGTAAATTTAATGCAAATAAGCCTCGAAATTATATTAAAATTTCTACACTCTTATATTGGCCCAGCAAACATCGCATACTGATTACTGATTCATTTTTTTCAATCAGGCAACTACGACAGGGCGATGAAAAAATGTTGAACTACAATGTCTACAACGGACACAGAAGGTGCTACTTACTCTGCTGGCTATTCCACAAAAAATGATGTAAATTGTCTGAAACGTGAGTTCGATTGAATATTTTACTTTATATACATATATACACGCATACACATATATACACATGCACAAATATGTATATCTTTATGTATATGTGAATGTGTATTATATTTTTAGGTTTAGCTTTATCAAACATCATTTGGGGAACTAATCGTGAAGAAAATGAATCATTAGAGTTAAAATTACAACTTTAAATTTCAGTTTCTTCCTCGTCCGTATGACAGCGTTGTGATTTTTCTTCTAACAGGACAGCTGACCTGGCACAAGGGCTGAATGATCTTGTAAATAAAATTAAAGAAACTAAAAAGTGAGTCTTGTAGATAGAAAGGCTGATTTACGAAAACAATGAGCTGTTGAAACAACTAAAAACCAGGTCTGAGGATGAACTAACTTCCATCAAAACCACCGATAATATGCAGGCCTAATATTTGCCGTCTCCTGCTGAAACCGAAGAAGACTTGCTTGCTCTACAGTAGCTGTTCATCCTGCCATAGTAAGTCCATTCTTATACACAGCACTGTGCGTACATGGCTCATGCATGCTGACAATCTAATTTTTTTTATTTTTAAAGTGTGACAGTAATTCAACGACATGTTTAAAAACTATAAATTCTCTCAAATTAACTTTAATTATGTTTTTATTACTATTATTTGCATTATTAGTAGGTAGATACGCAATTTTAGAAACACAAGCTTTTCAAAATTAAACTTGAACTTTTTTGAAATATACTTGACATTTTTAAAATTAAACTTGATCTGTTTTACATTAAGCTCGAATTTTTTCAAGTTGAAGTTGACCTTTTTGAAATTAAACTTGAAATTTTAAATTGAAGTTGACCTTTCTTAAATTAAACTTAAGCTGTTTAAAAATGAAGTTCATTTTTTTTAAATTAAACTTGAGCTTGTTTAAAGTGACATTGACCTTTTTAAATTGAACTTGAGCTTTTTTAAATTGAACTTGATGTTTATTGAATTAGAGTTAAAAAGGTGTAGTATGGGCTTTTTTTACATTTACTCATTTCAAATTTTTTTTTCCGAACTTTACAGATTAACGAGTTGCAGAAGTTGAGGCATGAATCCTTGACGAAAACAACCACCGCATTCGCGAAGTGTCTGATGAGCAAGAAATTAACTCTGAAATATTCCACGACGAGGAGCTTTTCAGCAAACGAAATTAGCTTTCAGGGAAACTCGCGCTTTCAACTGTATTGAACGTAAGTGTAATGCAAGGATTGCCTTTCTGTTACAGTTCATGGATAGCCTTTATTTGATTTAACTAATTAAATCAAATGTTTGAAGGACACTGTAAAAACATAAATACAGACACATGCAGCTAAACAAATGTTATTATATACGAATATGTGTTTGCGTGGGAGGAAAGGTGTTCTAATGCTATATATGTACTTCATGCTTGCATAATTAAAAACCGGGAGTTTACTGTTTCTTCTGCATTATCGGTTCTCGCGTGGAAATCAATATCACCTTATCACTAATATACGGGAAAGGTTGAACTTGTTTGTTCATAAAAAATAAATGCGTACAAGTGTGCATGTGCGCATGTGTGTTTGAGCCAACATTATTCGTATATTGTATAAGTAAGTAATACACATGGGAAGTTTGCTATATATGCTAATAACCATTTTGCGTTTTTCCACAGATGCTCTGCCTGATTTGCCTCAATACGCGACCGCAACTTGGAAGGAAGTACGAGTACATGTAGCATTTGGAAGTGAGCCTAAAGAATATTTGCAGATTAAAGCTGCAGTATTTATGTTCAGTATACTCTTACTACTTTGACGTTCTTTTATTCACCTTGTGTGCAAGGAATTAGCACAAAAATGGCTCATAATTTTCCTGATTTGTTCTCTGTTGTTGCAGAACCATTTTAAAATTTCAGGTTTATTCAATGCTCCACACAATCGATTTTATCTGCCAAGAACTGCCAAAATACTGCATGAAAATGTAGGGCAGTTCTTGGCAGATAATTCGATTGTGTGGAGCCTTTTTTATTGAACGTTTGAGTCGTGGCCACTAGCGGCCTCCAGCAGTTCTAGGCAGATCTAAGCAGACGTTCTCGCGAGTGCCGCCGACAGCCTCGGCAGAGATGGTCTGCCCTAAAGCGGACGTAGCGACCGCTGCACTGCGCTGCCACTGCGCTGCGGCGCCACTAACCTCTGCCATAGACGTCAAGAAACTGCCAAAAACACTGCGCTGATTTTCAACTGGGCAGTAGCCCTGAATGCTCGAGCGGTATTTCAGAGCCCATCGTGTACTGTAGTTTCAAATTCAAGATTCAGTTTTGTTCTTCTATTTGAAATTTTTCAACAACATTACTAATTTTGTCTCTCAGTCTTGAAAAGAGCTTCATTCCGTCAATAATTTTTCACACAAGAGTTTTGGATCTGCTCTTGGTCACCAGGCAGACATCTTTTTGACAATTGGAAGCAAACCCACCTATCACATGCCTTCAGTCGAGAGATTAGCCATGTGATGATATGAGAAATTTTTTATGTGCATTTTGCTAACCAATTCTTTGGATGAAAACTATCACAGAAAATAATTTTAAATTTTAGTTTACGGTATTCTTCCATCATTTTATAGTTTTGCTAAGCTCCGGAAGAAAAATTTGTTTATCCTGATTCAAGGAACTCTCATCCAAGCTCTTAACTGAGCGACAAACCGCACAAAGCATTCGAAAGAAACCAATAGCTAGTGGATCCAATCGGGAAAACTAGGCAAAGTTTTCGAGTCGAATTTTGAATCTCTGCTTATAGCACATTTGGAGGAATGGCGATGCTGTCATATTGCCGAAGTGCGCCATTTCGCCACTTCTGTTTTTTTTTAATTAAGGGGTTTGGGTCGGTGCTTCGATCTTCAAAAGGTTTTGATCTAACTTGAGATGCTTCTCTTTTGCCTGTTCAGCTGAAGTGAATTTTCGGGAAGAACTTGAACCAATTGCTCTCCACCTGATTTGATTTGTTGATCTTTGTCAATCTTGAAGTATTGATATTCATTTTACTAATATTATTCATATTCATCAGCAGCGACCTGCCCTTCAAGACACAGATTACTACGAGAAACACAGATTACAACGAGTTTTTATGCAGTCCACTTTTGTATTTTACCACCAATGAAGATGAATGATAGTGAAATTCAAAATTTAAGCACGATATTTTATGAATCTTACAACGATTTCACGTATTACGATTTATACTTTTTAAGGTATTTGACTGCTACGCAAATTTTAAATGCTAAACGACATCAAAAAGGTCAAGTGATAAACGACGTCAAAATTTTTTAAATGTTTAACGTCTTCGAATTTTGACGAACGCTAGGTCGATAAGCTGAGGCAACACAGGCACACAGTTGCAAGGTTGATTTCACTCGAGTTTTAACAAATGCAAGCATCTATAAATAATATGGATTGGAAGTGTTAAGTTAACATACGTTTAGTTTCTTTTTAATCACTAGAAAACTTTGTTTCAGCAATGTACATAGTTCACAATGTAATACGTGGCTTCAATGGATGACGTTAGGTGTTATTTTGACAGAAAAATTCCCATAGTCCACTCTACACTATTTCTAGGAACATATTAAACATCAGTAATTTGGAGAACACATCATTTGATGTAAGTGATTATGAACCTTGAACGTGAATGTTGTTCCTGACTGAACTTGATTTTTGAAATGAGAAATTGGAGACTCATTTCATTTATTCTAAGGTCAAGGAATTCCTCTTTATGGGAATCGTCCCATGAATTGGGAAATTTTTCATAACGTTGATTTTAGCTGCTGTAGAAAGTGTGGGATGTCAGGTACATGCAGTAAAAAAAAATGTTCGTACGTTCGCTCGTTCGCCCTCTACGAGGGTTTCAAGGAGGGGGGGAGGAGCGAAGTGGTGTGATTTCATCATGTTGTAGACCACCTTTGCTGTTTCTTCACGGCGCAACGTTGCTATATAATCTCCTATGTCTCTTTATTACTTTATAATGATTACAAGGGTCGTAGTAGACCCCACAAATAATAATAAAGAAAGATTGAGATTGTTTATGTTTCATAATATTGTCCCTTTTGAGAGGTTCGGATTTTGTGGTTTCGAAATGCATCTTCTACAGTTTTTAAGCAACAGTAATGACATGGATAACTATTGGATGCGGAAAGTCCCAGGAATTACCATAACCTATATTGTGATTCAAAATTCGTTGTACATCAAAAGTTATGAAGTCACTAGTTCGAAATTTTGTCAAAATAAATTTTGTTCTTTATTTTATTTTAATTCCTAAATTGGAATTTGGAAAATGCCATATAAGTTATGATAATACCTGAGTCTTTCCGCATCCAAAAATATCCATATCATCACTATAGCTCGATAACTGTAGGAGGAGATTCGTTTTGAAACCCCCCGCCCCAAATTCCGTTTTCTATACACAGCTCCTTTTCTATGAAAAAATTGCGTTTGTTAAACTCATGAAAAAAATTCTCTTTGCATTTACTATTTGTGTATCAATTATTATTGTTCTAGGTTCAATAACAAAAAAATTTCTCATTGTTAGGGATGATTCCGTTAACATTTTTCCAAAAGTTTTTTCGGCTTTGATGAAGCGAAAATAAGTATTGAAACCATTTAAGCACTTCATTTCTTGCACGAACGATGCTGTCATGAAAATGATCTGACAATTCTAAGCGTATTTTCTACATACATTATCCTAGTCTTCTATTTGCGATGTCTTAGTTCGTACAATATGTCTCATTATTCGTTACTTGAAGTCTCGTAAAAACATTTAAACTGTTGGCAAAGCAATGCTAATTTCACATCAAGTTAGAGTCTGGGATACTAAAATTTCATCAATTAAGAGAAGAGTCCTCCATATAGGGGGGATTTTTAGAGATATTGATTTTAGTTGTCATAGAAAGTGTAAGATGTCAGGTACATCCTGTACAGTTTCAGTGGGGAAGTGGTATTTCATCATGTTACAGGCCCACCTCTGCTATTTCTAAACGTCTCAGACTTGCTTTGTAAACTCCTGTCTCTTTATTAATGTATTAAAATTGGAAGGGTGCTAGCTGATCCCACAAATAATAATAAAGAAATATTAAGATTGTTTATGATTGTTCTTCTGTATTATTTTCGAAATCCTGATTTTGGTCTTCAAAATGCTTCTCCTCCTACAGTTTTTGGGCTACAGTGATGATATGAATATCATTAGATGCAAAATAACGCAGGAATTTATATTACTTAAATGGCGATTCCTAATTCGTTGTTGATCAAAAGTTATGACGTCATAAGTGCAAAATTTTCTCGAAAAATTTGTTGCTATGGATTTTTTTTTACCAAAAACTATAAAATGAAAATTAATGAAACGTAATTTAGATTATGATCATTCCTTAGTCTTTCCGCATCTGATGATACCCATGTCATCACTGTAGACTAAAAACTGTAGGAAAAGAAGAATTTTGAAAACCCCCTTCACCAAATTCCGTTTTCTATGACTATCTAGTTTTATATGGAAAAATCTCATGCTTTCATACATGACATAAGCTTTCTATTTGCCTTTTCTATTTGTATACCAAGTTTCATGTCTCTAGATTCAAAACTTTCCGAATGGGGGACTCTTTCCTTAAAACAGCATTTAAAACACCTTGCATTTCATACGCTATGTATGCTCACGGACAGTCATCAGTGTAAGTACTTGTATTATAAAATATTTGAGCTCATCGTCCCGAAATCTGTTCAGTGTTTGCTCAACCAAGCATGAAATTAGGATTCATTGCAAAATTTCACGCCTTCTGAAACCGATGCATAATTCACCATAGAGGACCAAGAATAACACAGCGTTTACTCCAACGAATTTGTTGGCAACTCATGAAAGTTTCCAATATATTCCGCTTTTGTTAACGTTCAGTATCGTATCCTCACGGGAAAAATACAGCTTGTTTACTCAATTTTTGGAATACTTTAATTGTACGTGCGCCATAGAAACATAAAACACTCAATACCAATTCAACACAATGTGTTTTTCTAGAGCGTACTGAATCTTTTGATTAAAAATCAAACAGTGCTGCGAAAATTCACTGCTTTAATAATGAACATATTAATAATATTTTCAAATTCAATTGACTGACAGCATGATAACTCACTATGGCCTCACGTTCTCCGAGTTCAAAACTGATGTTTTCAAACTGTTACAGCGTCAATCTTCAATGGAGAAACTCTTCAAAAATGTTTCTAAATTTCAAGGTCGATCGGCCACTGAGAGTGGCAGTAACGGTCGATCAAGTGCACTTAAAGATGGAGCAGCTGCGCCCGGACGTGGGCACTTGACTTCAGGCTGTTCACTTTCGAAGATCATCGTCTTGTCTCTCCAGCGCTGATTTCTGAGGATTTCTCATATCATGAGAGTCCTTCGGGTTGACTATCGATGTAACTTGAAAGACCTAGATTGCGTCTTCAATAAAATTGCTTCAAGTGTACGAATAGGTGAGAAATATTAAATGTTTCTTATCGTATCGTTTTTTGTAGGACCAGAGTTTTGAGTGTTTGTTTGAAATCTTTTTTTTTAGTTTACCTCTCTAGTTAAATGTTGGCTCACCAACAATTGAAAATCAAGAAGCAATTTGTAACGGATAAGAGGATAGCGTATCGTTTAAAACTGGCTTGTCTTCATGATAAAAAGCGATTCTAGAATACGGAAATCTGTTTGACTAGATGCGGTAGCAATAAAATAAAAAATCGTCTCAGCGAACGGAGAGGTGGCACTTCTCTGAGTGAGAGCGGACTGCAGAGTGAGGAGGAGTTTTCAGAGGCAAGTTCGTTCGATAGCTTCGTCCAGTGTGCTCTGCTACACGAACAGGAAGGGATCTGGTAGATCGCCCAACGTATTCAGTCGCACATTGAACGCAATGGTTATAATAAACAAAGGAAGAGGCATAGCCTTGGGGAGCTTATCTTTATAGGTGAAGATTGACTGCACTCTATGTTTATTCTGTAAGATTGCTCTGAAATCAATGTTCTTAAAATGTTTCGATAATACTTAAAAAACCTCCTTCTTCAATTTTACCGATTGATTGCTGAAAAAAGGTAAAACAATATAAAACAGCTTCGGCGCTTCTAAAAACTCCTCCTCACTCTGCAGTCCGATCTCATGCAAAGAAGTGTACAACCTCCTCGTTCGATTAAACGATTATAAAATTATTGCTATGCATCTAGTCAAACAGATCTCCGTATTCTAGAATCGCTTTTTGTTGTGAAAGATATGCCAGTTTTAAAAGACACGCTATCCTCCCTCCTATCCGTAACAAATAGCTTCTTAAGTTTCAAATGTTTTGCAAATGGACTTTATTTTATTTAAAAAAAATTCAGAAGCTGAAGATGACTTTAGAAAGCCAAGCGTTCAATGTTTTAATTCTCTTATTTGATTAAAATGTAGTGGTTAATTTGAGAGTTCCTGTCCTTGCTTTTATAGATGTTGTTCTAAATATATTCAAATTTGTTTTTTAACATGGTGTCAATCGTCCGTTTCAAATGAAAGAAGTGGCTAATACGCATCTATACAAAGCACTTAATTACTCGTGGGCCACTGATTTGATGAACGTGGTTCTCTTCTGCGTTTTCTGCCGTAAGAATTACTTTGCATTTGCGTCTTTCACACCTGCATTTCCGTCTGATCAATAAAAAAATTGTATACGTAGTTTCAATTCAAACGTTTTCAATCATCATAAATAACCTTATCCATGGAATCCAGAGAATTAAACTATTGCCAGTGTTTATTACTCATCGCTTAATTAGTCATTCAGGGTTTTCAATCAGGCTTATCATAAAAGTGCTGAAATTACTTCATTATGTTTAAGTTCATTCTCTTCTTCTTACTAACCTCAATGCGACACAAGTTTTCGTATCACTCTCATCTCCACATTTACTGGTGAAATAGAGCTGATACTGAAAATTTTCTTTTGAATGATTCCTTTTTCGTATTTAGAATATTTGAATCCGTAATATTTGAACGTAAACCTTTATATGTAGTTATCTGTTTATCCCAATCGTATTTTTGCGTTATACTATACTTGTGTAAATAATTTTTCCTAGGACGTCACTTAGTGAAGCAAAGTACATGCAGAAATGTCTTCTGTGTTTTAATTTCTATTGAGTAAGAACAAGAATCATTCAGCGATAATTCTGCGTAACAACTCTGCATTACATCGTCTCATGTTTTTAGATAGTTCATTTTTTCTCGTCGTTTGACACACGTATTCATGTAATGAAGGTAATGAAGAATAAAAATCTCAAAGACATTTAACATGGACGGTCCCATCCTGAAATCATTGTTAGTAAAACTTGGAACCAAAGGAGAAAAAAGATAAACCCTGATCGCAAACGGAAAACAGAACTAGTTTGAAATCAATGAATACATGGCAGAACAATAAGTTAATGAAACAATTTCTAAAAATGGGCAAATGTGAGTCCCCGCCTAACAATTTTAAAAGGGTAAGCACTCTGTACTACTTGCACTTCGTTTTGTGAGGGTTCTAATTAATGGATAAACGAATACTGCAGGATGCGCAATTCAAAATTTGTTGGGTAACTCTTTGAAACATTGAAATTGAATCAATGTTAAATTCTCTGATTACTAGAACCACTATTACAATGCAGTCTAATCCTAGAATACGAAGAAGGGAAGGGGGGACACAAGTTCGATGGCAGCGCCCAGCTTGCATGGTCAGTGAAACTCAGAAATGGCGCTCTGTGAGTGGAACTTACGTTCTCGATGCGCAATGCGCACAACTGAAAGACCACGATAGACAATCGCAGCCAAAAGGGGAACATTAGATCTGCGGCTAATTGAAAAGATCAAAAGAATCATGCCGGTAACGTTTATGAAAAATTAGCATGAAGTGTCCCACGGATTTGTTCACCCAAGTCTGCGCACGGTGGCACATGAAAACGTTTGCAAATGTTAGCCCAAAAAGCCTCCCAAAAATGTCATAAGCCTCCAATTCATTTGTGAAGTGATCCATAATAAATAAAGTAAAATCTATTAATTAGGGCACACAAATGACCATAAATACTTCTGGAGCACACGCTTATGGAAACATGGAAATCATGGTAGCAATAAGGAAATATTGACTGACTTAGCTAAAGATATAGTTGCAAAATAGCGTTCAATGCCTTAAAGGCGTCATAAAAAGATCATCCCCATTCATGTGACTAAAAATAGGTACCACACAGTTGCATGAATTAAGAGATATTCCCAATCATATTCATAAACGTTCATATTTTTAACCGCTTGAGAGCATACCATGAACTTATAACACAAATAACGCATACACTTAACTTTCGGCACAGCAAACTAACAAAAGGCAATCATCACTCTAATATCAAACAGTATTTTCAAAGTCTTCGATGCGTAAAGAAAATGTATTCATTTTCTACACTATCTGAACTTTTGATATCCAAAAACATTGAAGCTTCAGGTAAGAATCACTTTGATGTTCATTACCTCAAAAACTACTTGATTTATTTCGGATCATCCATCCATCTACCTGCAAGGTATTCAAAGCAGGGAAAGTGTACAGTAACTTGTGGAAAGTAACAGTTACGTCAAATCCATAGGTTCAATTTCCGGTGCGGTTTTTTGCTGCATAGGTTTCAGAGGCCTCAATTCGTAGAGTGGCCAGTTGTTCCGCGTTGAACACTTTATCTTGATCGTAAATACTTGGCAATGACAGAAGCAAATCCAACCAGATTTTGGCGCTTGTATAATTATTATTCCATTTTATGTGTCCTTTTAGGAATTATCATGAATAAAACTTGATGTTGAATACATGCATTTCTTTCTATGATATTGTTACGACTATACGCTGTTTCTATAATATATTCATATTAAAACCCATTGTATGGACATTTTTTAACTGAGAATCGATTGCTATCCAGTTATACTTAGACTCTGGCTTAAAATTGCAGTATTTTCTTTAAAAGATGATAGTGCAATGTCATTCGCTTTCTTGGTATCATTAAGCCATTAGTACATTTCTCTAAGGTAATGTGTTCTACTTTGAAATTTTGAAAGGTCTTTTCATGAAAAATCGAAATGGTGAACAAACTTCTATGGTTGAAAATTCCACGTCATTTAAAAAAACATCATTTGTGTCAAAATAACTAAACAAGTGAATGGTATTTCACAAAGTTTGAATCGGCTGTAGAGTGAACGGTGATAGACTGGTGATTGAAAATAAATGAGACTTGATATCAGACATCGGTCAAATATGACATTAGTTAACAAACAACGTACCGTTTCTTTCGTTTAAAATTATACTAATTCTGTTGTAAGGTCTGCCGATGTAATTTCAAAGTAGAAGTTAAAAACAGCGGACTTAGTTGTTAAACTTAATATTATCTTTCAAGTGTATAAATTCGTTTTTCTCGTTCAATATTGTAACGATTGCCTCTTCTAGCTACTCTTTTTGTTTATCAGTAACTTACAATATTTCATTCGCTGGTTAGAAAATATTGATGTTGAGTATTGAAAAAAAGCATGTTCACAAAATTTTATTTTTATAATATTAGGTACATAATAGCAGTACACAACACTTAATAGCACGAGAAGCAGTTGCTCATTTAACGTATTTCATTCACAACATATCCTACACAATTTCTGCAAGATGTACATTAATGTAATGATTACACTGATAGAAATTTTACTTTGAACGTTACTGCAAAATTTGTCATGTATATATATAAATAGGTCCTGCGGGAAATCACCCATTCTGTCCGCATCTTAAATAAATGCTATAAACGTGCGCACTTTGGATGATTTTTTGATTAGCAGAAGTTCCGAGCGCTTCTCTGTAATAAAAAAAATTGAATGCAAAAGAGACATGTAAACCGTCTCTCGTTTCAAATATTCTGGAAATGTGCAGAATCGAAGCGAAATTAAGGCTCATCTTCATGTTAGCATTATTCCTAGTGTAATGTTGATATTCTTCTCGCGGTTCTGTCTTTTCTGCTTATTTGTTGACCTAAGAAAGCATTGTTTGTGATCCCTTTTAACATTACATGATTAGGAAACTGCAAACTGATTATCAATTTACATGATGAGATAGTTAATTTATCCAATCTCTTCGTTTGTTCAACACGCTAATTCGTTTTAGGTTTTTGAAGGACAATCCATGAATAGAAGCTATAGAGGCAAAAAGAACCATGCCCGAAAAAATTAATAAAATATTATATAAGAACAGGTATTAATTGAACAAACTGTGTTGACATTTGTTGAAGCATCTCTTCAGATAAAGTTTTCTTTTCAGCCTCTTTGATCCTGCGACGGAAGTTCAACGGACCAAACACGTGCAAGTTGTTCAAAACCCGACCTAAGTTTTTTCCAGAATATGAAATGTTTTCGTTCGTTCGCATATTTTTGCCCCTACAGAGTCGGATACTCTGAGGAACTTGTTCTTTTATTTAATACTTAAACTCATTAGCAAATATAAATGTTATCAGTGAGTCAATGTAGATGCGCAGGTGTTTGCTCACTTCACTCTATAGAACCCTTGCGCCACTTGTGGGAAAAAACAACCCTTTGTGTCTTGATTTTGTGACCGTCCCAGAAATGTACCTGGTGATTATATTTTTCACTTTTTTGAAGAAATTATTCGTATCACGAAAATACTTGTAAATTTGAAGTGCCAAACGCATTAACATGAAACTGTTTCAGACAGTATTGAAATACTGTATGGTTGATAAATTTTGAGTTCATGTACGTGAAATGAATGTTTCGACTCAAAACTTATCGAGGAAGGGTTACCATTTTTATTTCAGCGAGCAAATTCAATTTTTTTTAAGTAGAATTAATTTCTCAAATTCAGTAGTCCATGTCATTCAAGTAGTATCAAAAGTCTAAAACGCTAGATTCGAAATTCTCCAACTGATGTCATGTAGGACTTCTATGTGGACTAAATATTATTAATATCTGAAATAATGAAGACTGTGACCGAACAAGAAAATATGTGACCCATGGGTGTAGTTGGTTCAATGATTTTGACTGGGTGACTACCAAGAACAATTTTCTTAAATGAAAATTTCGTAATTACGCATGCAACTGAATAATTTGGGGTGCTGAGAACACGTATGACATTAAGTGCGACAACTATTGGGGGTGTACATTTACACGCTAGAGTTCAGTTCTATTTTTCCAGCTGTTCATCAAAACACAATGCTAAAATGTGTCTGTTGAGCTCGATGTGCGTATGAAAAAAATCGAGTATGACAACCCTTTTGTATCGACACTAATCTTAGAAGAAGCCTGTTCCAGATTTTGATCCACCTGCATGGACGCTCATTTTGAATGCACATGAACGACTGCTCCTGACATCGCAGGAGCCATTTGTTCCTTTTTTCGTCCACGGAAACAGACATATTTGTAAAGATCCTATTCGTGTTTTAACGAGAAGAGAAAGTAAATAAAAAATATCATTCTAAAAGGCAGCGGGATTGATTTTACCTGCAAAAGAAGGCGTTTCGGTTCATGTTTTAGGTTGATACACTATTAATGCTTCAAAAACGAAACCTACAGTGGCCGCAAAAAAGTATACATTTTCGCTGCAATAAAATGTACCCACGCGAAACAGCGTGTTCATTTTTATTGCGTTCCCGCCGTAGGAATAGTGGGAGAAGCTAGAGATTGACGTAGCACCCACGTGATAGACTGACTTCATGCTTCCCTGCCACTGCAAGCATCAGGGAGCTTCAAAAGCTCGGTGAGGGAGAATCAAATTTACGCGCTCCTCAGTGCCCGCTTTTGCACTTTTTCACCAACTTTGATGGCCTGTACCTCCACAACCACTTGTCACAATGGGAAGAGAAGAATGGTGCCGGGTGTGACGCTGGAGTGTGACCCTTCTTGTCACCTTCAGGTTTACTGCCACGCGTATCACAGATCACCCCTGTTCCAGTAGGATGATGCAACGAGTTTTCTCCTCCATTGTAAGTTTATTTTGTCCCATTGTGGCAAGTGGTTGTGCAGTTATAGGCCGTCAAAGTTGGTGAAAAAGTGCAAAAGCGAGCACTGAGGAGCGCGTAAATTTGATCCTCCCTCACCGAGCTTTTGAAGCTCCCTGATACTTGCAGTGGCAGGGAAGCATTAAATTCAGTCTATCACGTGGGTGCTACGTCAATCTCTAGCTTCTCCCACTATTCCTATGGCGTGAACCCAATAAAAATGTACTCGCGGTTTGGTGTGGGTACATTTTTTTTGCGAGAAAATGTGTACTTCTTTTTGAGGACACTGTATTGTTGATTTTACGCATCCTTATATCAGACCCATTATTTGTAATTGACACGCTCTAATTTCCGTGTACTTTTTCGATTCACACATTTTCAGCTTGATCGAAGTATACAAAATCCCAACGCCAAAATTAAGCATGCTGCAATGAGCGCAATGCTACTTGTTTGAACTTGATATCCATACACTTTGAAGTACAGGCATGTTACAGTTAACTGCTAAAATTTTGCTGCCGGGGCTAGCTGTACCTATCATTATGCAAAACATACAGGGTGTTTCAGAACAAGAGGTACAAAATTGCACAACAAGCAGAAAATGGCCAAATGAATAATTTTTCTTTCATGAAATTTTCCGAAAACAATTCATGTTTTTGACATAAAAGCTATTTGTGTTTTAAAGGATGAAATTGAATTACCCAATTACTCCCAACATTTATTTTTAACTTACGTTACAAACACTTCTATTCTATGAGGGCTTACAATAATAAAACTTAGTTTAGTGAGATTTGGTAAAATTGTTTTAGCAAGGAGAATCTGAGGATCATGGCTATTGAATCTGAGGAAGATCTCGTGGCAAGAATTGCAGCGGCTGTTTGTAAGATTTCTGAAATGACAGACGCGTTTCTCAATATCCGGCAGTTGTTAAAAAAGAGAATTGTTGTAGATCAAACACACTTTAAACAATTTTTGTAAAGTAAATTCAAAATAAATATTGCTAATAATTTTGTCTTTAAATTTCACCCTTTGAAACAATAAACAGCTAATTTCTCAAAGACCCAATTTTTGAGGGAAAATTTAATTGACGAAAAAGTGTCCATTTGGCCAATTTCTTCTTGGTGTGCAATTTTTTACCTCATGTTCTGAAACACCCTGTTTATGTTACTATTGACCTAGGGTGGGCCAGTATAAAATTCCGTCTGTGAAGTGACGCATTATGATAGTGTGAGTAGTCGGTGATATGTAATTTCTCATTTTTATCGTAAAACAGTTATTTTGTGCAATTAAAAAGTTCATCAAAAACTACATTCTATTTACCTGCGAATGTTGTCCACACTCTGCTTGAACGCATATGGGCATCACCGAATTACAAACTCGAAAAGTTCAAATCTTCTGATTCTAGGGAAAGTTTAGATGTCCCTACCAGAAGCAATAATTGCCTCATGCGAGTTTTCTACTGTACTTGATTATTCGCTGTGCAAACCGTGTTTTCTCGTGTGCGTGAATCAATAAAATAAATTTATCTGTAATGTCATTCGATATAGATTGTTTTAACCTTGGTCAATCGACATTAACACACCAATTACGAATAACACATTTTAAATTATTTTTTATAGTTGCTAAAAGCTTCTCACTGCGAGATGGTCAGATAACTCAATAGAAACACTGAAACCCAAACGATCATTCATTCTGAGGTTATTCCGAGCTGAACATATTATTTTAGCATATTTTTTTATGATACTGGCGAGTTTCTACAACTTTTATCTTACCTAATACATGAGAAATTTTTGTGCACAAGTTTTAATGGAACTTCTGATTTCACAATTGAAAAGTAACATCAAAATTGAATGCAACTGTGGTAATAACGTAACCTTTTAATGAATGATCAAAGCTAAAATCCGAAAGGCTGTAACAAATAAATTTTTCATGCATGAAAAAGTGCGCTGTGAAATATTTGGTCATCCTCACTAATGGCCATTAAATTTGCATTATGTGAACGAGTTCTATTGGAAATAACAGAATATACTCGCACTCCGCGTAGCAGAGACCAAGGAGCTCAAATCTTTGGTCAAATTATGTTGCATGACGTCCCTATTTCAAACGAATTGAATGAAACACTTTAGGAAACGATCACTTAAGCAATTTCGAGAGAAATAAAATTTCGAGCTTCATTTTATTTTTAACGTTGAGTTAAGAAAATAATTATATGGGATCAAAGCTGCTTTTCACTAAACGTTAAAGACGTTCAGTTTTGAGGTTTTATCACCTTATTTCAGTCTTGGCGCGATTAAAAGAATAGATAATTTATTTCGTTGCGTCTCACATTTATGGAGAATATTGCACAAAGCTGAATTTTGGAAGATTTTGCGAACACCAATATCAATATAATTTTAGGAAATCGCGACCTTTACCTATTATGTACATCATTGTATTCAAAAACAGATTGTCCTATTGAATAAGAATAATCGTAACTAGATACAACAGTTTCCTTTTTAATTGATTTGGTTTTCAATATCTCATCTTGCATTTTGAAGGCGTAGTCACTACTAGTGATGGTTACTTTAGCTTGGAATTAATGATGGATTTCGAGTCTCTCTATTGTATTTTATTTTTCAGCTGTTGCCTCTAGTTTTCCATTGGACATAAATCTGGCGAACGTTCCAGTTGTTCTAGTGAATTGATATAGCTCTAACAGCTGATTCATTGAATACGTCCAACAGCATTATCCTGATCGTTACAAATATATCACCCTTGTCTCAGTCCAAAGGTTGGCCCAAACGAACGTATTTCATTCAATTTATTTCCCTATAGAATGTTCAGCTTAGTAATTTCTCTTCAGCATCGATATTGTCTATCCATTCGATGAGAACGAACCCCATTCACAGCCCTCTTTAAACTTTTGGCCAACATGTTAATTTACGGTTCATGATTCCTGTCCTTTTTATCAAGTTGTAGAAGTGGTGTTATGGATAATTATTTCGACACTTGTCTTGCATGTCCAGCGAGCGTTTCTCCAAGTCTGTGGGCGTCAAGATCTGGAGCAACATGCAGAGATCCAAGAAAATTAATAAGGATTGCGGTGGCAAGATGTGAGCATTGAATGGCGTGGTGAAATCTCACTTGTCCTATTGCGAAGGAGAATCCCGTGTATTATTCCATAAGTTTTATGACAGGCTGTTTCCGTGAACTTGGTTGGTTGGTTCAACTGAGTTAAGACGCAAATTGTACTTCATAGAAAAGCCTTGCATTTTGGTATTCTATGCAAGTATTTCAGAAGCAAGCACGTTTTTTTCCTGTTGAAAATCTTTCAAGAGGAAACTGATGAATTCAAAAAGGTATATTCCATAACCCTCGTGTACGGATTTAGTGAACGACTGAACCCCCAAAGCAATTTTGGGTTCGAAGATGCATCAACAGCGTTGCAAGCCTCAGAAAAAGTAGAGTCCATGAAAGGCTTAAAAACGTGGCAAAATTATCTCCATCCGCTGATCGCAATAATAATTATGGACCATTGTGTCGATGAGACACACATAGCATTTCTGATGTGAAAGCCTATCGCGACCTTGAATAAATTTAGACTCGCTATGCGTCATTGGAAACAAAATTTTACGAGTGCGCATTAACGAAAAAAAACATCGTTATCTACCGCATACTTCGATTTTTAGAACGAAACTGATAGCTTGAAGTTTTATTGTTTTTCAATTTTGTGATCGCTCTGAAGTTCAAAAAGTAGCAACTGTATAAAAGCATATTATACTGATCGGACTACCTTAGTTTATTTCAACCTATGACCATATATTTAGTGAGAGAGTTGACCGTGTAGTTTATTTATTTACATTTTCATTTTTAGGGTGTTTTGAAGAATGTGTTTGTATAGAACTTGCGGCTGAGTTTGATATAATGTGATGCCGTAAACTCAATTCTAAGCCCTGACGGAAACCTTCGCTGATTGAACATTATTTGCAGCCATCATCGGTGTAATCTCAGATCCGTTCGACGAAAACACAAGTAAGGCTATAAGGAATATCTTCACAAGCCTCAGATATTGAATAAATACCTTTGATAGAAGCTTCCATCTACTGTACAAAATATAAACTTAATTCGTGGTGGCCTCATTGAGGAACTAAGCCAGTAGTTGGTCTGGAGATTGGTTTAGAGCTTCAGGACTCCTACAGACCTTCAAAATGAACAACTGCCAAATTAGCGTCTCTCCAATAATGTTATCTACTAACCAAGATGCACTCATTTATAATCGTAGTTTTGATGTCAAATTGATCATTAAACCTAGAAAACAAATGAACAAACAGTTCTCGATGCGTGAAAAGAACACTCCATGTGTGCAACCGCAATATTTTTCACCCGTGAAAAATGGACTAAATGCTATGGTACTTTTGCAGTAAATACTTCTTGATATAGCGTAATCATAGAGCTAGAATAAACACTCTATTTTCTTATCCTTCGACAATAAAACATAGACATTGTGAGTCAGTTACCAGCGTTCCGAATATTACAAACCCTTCAAGGTTCGTTATTGATTGTTGAGAGCGTTTCTTTTGGAGAAAGAAAAATTTAGCTTATACAAAATGAAAGAAAACAATTTCAAATTGTTTCATATACAGAACAAATAATTTTAACTCATACAACTCGAGAGGAGAAGATAGGCTCATTTCATTAGTTACAAATTCGACACAAAGTACGTTATCCAGAGTAAGATTGACATCGAATGCATCGACGGTAACGGGTACACTCACACGCATGTACAAGCCATGCTTGTAGTAACGATAGCGTCAAAACGATTTGGAACACAAAAATATACTCACGATCAGCCCAGTTACTTAATAGATAGCTTAACACTAACATTAGCCTTGCCAGTATACATCTGTACAATTGAAGCTACGTGCCTCGCTCACAGAATAATTTTAATTAAAAAAACCTTGTCATGTGTTATTGATTGATTCTCACGTTGCACAGTGCCATCATTAGGATATGACGCTTATGACAAGTAATCCAACAGCCACAACAGCTTGTAAACTCAAGTAAAAGTTGAGATTGTAAATCGAGTATAGGCTATCAAGCATCAGGTTGTGTCTTCTACCTGCAATTAAAGTTTCTCCGATATGTAGTCTGAGCCCACCAACTGGAAAAAAAAAGTTCTTGCCAAGATGAAGGTTGATCAATATTGATGACCTCAAATTGGTATACAAGTTTGCTCCTTTCTTGTCGCCACTTGTTGATTTCATCTTCTTGAGAGGATTTATGAAGCATGAAGCTTGCTTGCTCGGATGTTTTTCCCAAAGTCCATACTGGTTTTCATTCGCCCGTTCAAAAAGGGCCGAAAAGTTCTTTTGTGCAACAAATGCTTTTCGTCTATAGCACGTCAAGTATTTTATCTTCTGGTGGTGAAAGCAGACGAAGAGCACGATAACTTTGAAAGCAGCAAGCAAAACTCTTTTAAAAACTTCCCGGTGCCCGCATCCGAAGGAAAAAAGAGGATGGGCAACTGAGAGCTGTAGGCACACGAGAGGAGCCGTGAACATCAAGAGCAAAGGAACGCTCGACTGGTGAAAACTGATGCCGGAGTCGTGGTGCATTGCAGCGGGTTCTTTTTCTGCAGAGAAGGGGTAATACTAATATCAACATCACTCTCGCACACGAAATTCTTTCTTTACGAGGAGAGACGCTCTATGTGTTTTTGTCTACGTATTTGAAACACTTAATCAACCTCAGTGGACAACCTATAAGAATTTTAGCCAATGGCGCGGAAAATAATGTTTGACATGTGCAGGTAACTGCTCCTACTTTTTATCAGATGTGATAGAAATCGTAGAATTTTTACGGATAGATTTAATTGGGAGGATGTCAATACGCATTAATGTGTCAAGAAATTTATGCGTTTTCTTTATGGCCGGAGAATATTCGCATTACGCGCGTATATTTTTAAGAAAAATATTCGAGAAATGAGTTTCGGACGAAAAAACATGTGTTTTTAATGAATTTCCCTCTCTGCTGTCAAAAGCAACTCTGTGAAAGGTTCTTGAGTTGCCGCATTCCCCACGGGCCTAATTTTACCTCAGACAAATCGGCAATTCCAACGGTCGAAGTTGTTGCGATTTCAGTCTTTTCCCTCTCCTTTTGAATTACAAATAGTTAGTGCCCTAGCTTGAAAGAGTGGGAAATAACGTTTGATAACTAAAATCATCAACTCTAAATTTACTGAAACATCAGAGACATTAGAACGTCTCATAGAGTACAGTTCAACAGAACGACGCAATTACCGAAAGATTTGTGTCAGCCTTAACTAACAAAAAACGAACCCTACACTTTAGACTACTGTTTTCGAAAGATTGTGCATAACATTCTATTCTTATATAATGTTCAGAATAAATTTCAATAAGTTTACAACGTTTACCAAGAAATTTAGAAAATTCGGTTGTATTTTTTTCGAGATTATTTGTGGAAATAATGTAAGCAAACTTGTACACCTATCTATTTATCTCCTAAAGGCTTTGGTTGGACACTACATAAATCACCAGTAAATTTGTTTAGAAGTTTTTTAACTTATATATCACGTATATAATGGAATAGGTTCAAATATTTTAAAATATGCGCATCGAAATATCCTATTTAATAATTACCCTGGGTATGGCTTAATGCGAACGAAGGCCAGAGGAAGAAAACGTAGAATTGTGCTTATTTTTTATTGAAGAATAATTCTATAAAACTTAGTGGCGATATTCGCTACGGTGACCGTATTTTGTGAATTTCCGTTGGAATTACCGGTATCGCATTAACAATTTCTAAAAGATAATTGGAAATTTAATTACTCAATCACGAGCTCTCAGACACCACAGTTAACTTACGGTAGATCAACAGGACACAATAAAGCATCACACTACCGAGGTGTGCTCTCACCATGTAGCACGTAAACAGCCACGGAAGCGGAAGGCAGGCCGCGGGGATGGCAAGTGTAGTTGCCGGCGTCTCGGGCGTCCACGCGCTGCAGGGAGAGCCGGGTGCTTGCCTCCGCGCCTTCGTGGCTCATGAACAAGCTAAGGCCTCCACTGGGTCGAACAAATTCATGTTATGAAGCATTCAAAGTTAGTCTGTATTTTGTTATTATTGGTGCACTGTAGACGAATAGCGTGTGTTCTCTTTTCATCATAGCGTCCACGATGTTCTCTTTCACAACTTGAACATTCAAATAATAATAAGTTTTTAAATCCATACCTACATTATTAAGTGGGATTCTGTTTTTGAACATTGTAGCTCAACGTCGTTTTTATAGTCATGTCACAGTTAGGACAATAGTACAAAGCTACGGAATAGGCACAATAATTGATTTTTAGAATATTTCCTCTGGTCTCTTTTGAACGTTAGTAAAACGAATTTCTTCACCACGCTATAAGAATTATAAATTATGAAGGATATTGAGCAATTTCATTTTGCTTGTCTTCATCCACGAAACGGAGTAGAAAATTATAAGGAAATGTACGTTACAATGTTATTAAAAAGCGTAAATGTTTTAATTACGTGATTTGACAGAGTAAATATTTTCAAAATAGTAGAATCAAGATTGAACAGTTGAAATATTTTACAATTTTTTCACTCAACATCAGAATTAAAGTAGATCCTTCAATTATACATCATGCCATGGGAAGTTTAATCATAAGTTGAGGTTCACATTAGATGATGTATAATCTTTAGGTTCTATACACGATATATTAGCAAATGGGAGTCACTGCTATCAGTATAAGTTCGGGTAAATAGAAAATGACGGATAACTAGAGGTACAATACAAATTATTAGCAAATGGGGGAAATTTCACTAGGTAAAAGTTTAGGTTAGAATAAAATGACGCATGACTGTGAGGTACGAGTGCTCATCTCACCGAGCTGTGGTGTCGTTGAGAACGGTCGAGTTGTGGGTCCAAATGAGAGGCGGCGGGTGTGGCGGCGCCAGCAGCCAGCAGGTGAGGAGCAGCCGAGACCCCGCGTGTAGATACACCTCGTGGGGACCGGCAATCCGCGCCCGGCCCTCTGCGGTTCCATGCAAGAGAAATAAGCATCATTGGAGAGTGATTTTGAAATGTTTTTCGTCGTCGCAGCGGTGGGACTGGCTGTGTAAGGTATGATAAAATAGAATTATTTACGCTATGAGTGGCACCAATTTAGCAAGGTAAATTGTTTGAAAACTCGACCCAGAACCCCAATGTCAGAGTTAGAATCAAATATGTCCTTGCGAACCAGCAATAATATTATGGGAAGTCATATATTATAATAAAAATTTTATGACGCTGTTTTCTACTACACATCGCTAAATAGAAGGATATTCAAACAAGGATTCAAACACCGTTAAGATTTTGTGAATTAGAAGGATATACCAAAAATGCTTGGAAGAACGGAAATAAACAAAATAAATGCACATGAAATTTTTATTGTTCTCTTTTTCAATAATGGTTCAACCACTGGAATTCCGAATTTGAATTAGTTCAACAGCCTTTCTGAAGGGATTAAGCAATGAATTAAATCCGAGATGTTAAGGTTCAATGTTAGCTCGTAGTCTTTTGATAACATCAACAATTGCAATAGAAATAAAAAATGGGACCCAATCTAATTCTCATTTTTCCTTTATTTCAATTTTTTCCCCTGACAGTAAATAATTTACTCAAAAATATACAGTACTCCAAAATCAGTAACATGAAATATCCTAGTGCAGTTCACTCAATGAAATATTTGAGTTGTCTACGTTTGCAAGCCACTAATTATTCTGTATCAAGCGCTCCGTTTACAGTCATCTTTTTTCTATTTGCATGAAAATGCTAGAAAGCAACAGCTTTTCTCAATCACCTGCACCTCGAGGAAATCCCCCTGTAATTTTATCGATAAGTTTTGCAAATTGTTTCAATTCTTTACGGACCTTTTTTTCATCACTAAGCGAGATTTCTTACCGAATCATTCTTAAAAATAAAAAGAATAACCAACGGTATAGAGAACATTCATTGGCGCAAACATTTCGGAATACAATTATTCCCTTATCAGTGCTGGAAGAAATAAAATATTTTTACAGTCATGAAAATCTTTATTACAAAGAGCCTATTGCATTTCGAGCACGTACCAAATGTAACAGAATGAAATCGAATACCTGCAGGAAATTTTTACCCGAAACAATTATCCTAAATATTTTGTTAATCAAATACTTAGGAAATTTCTCGATCACAAAATTTCCCCTCTTCCGTTCCTAGGTTGCCTTAATAGTGAATTTCAAATAGAGTTTTTAGTCCTTGTTCGAACCTTTTTTACAGCGGTTGTAGTACCTGTTATTATAAAAATACCTTTAAAATAGCGTCATTTTTAACAGGAATGAGCAACAGGATTAGTGCCTGGAGAAGTTGTGGTTGTTTGTGAGTGCTGCCAGCAATCGTACGTTAGAAGCACTACCCTCCAACCATATATCAACCACAGCCAACGTCAAGGAATTTCTCATACAACTGGCCGCCCATTCGCCTGTCCCAAACAAGATTTTATTCTGTTCTTTAATAAAGAAGGCCTCCTAGTTCTAGAATATCTTTATACATTCACGAATAAACCATAACTAAATAACGATTTCAGCGACATTAAATTATTTGCGGTCCCTACTTCCTAACTGGCTGTCTGCTGGGGTGTGCTTGTTGTGTGTGTGTCTATATAATGTGCGCGTGTGCGTGTGTACGTGTGGTTGTATACGGCTGTATGTACTGTGTGTATTGTCTATGTGCTTGCACACAGAGTTTTAGTCGTAAGAATTTTTTTTGTCGTTTTTGCTTTGTTTTTTATTCTGACATTAAATATCTTATTCTTGACAGTAAACACATTAAATTTCTTACAGCACTGATGATGGGATCATTGTGCTTCGAAACGTTTGAGTCAATAAATGTTCTCCATAACGTGGGCTCTTTTTTTCATTTTGAGAAAAAGATTCCCTAAGGATCGCCCTTTAAGTACTATTGGCTAGTTTAAGGCATTTCATTAATTTTTTAGTTCAAAATACGCTTGCCATAGATTCATAGGTTCTCACCAATTACCGCCTGATAAGTTTCCGGTATGCTCTAGGGAAATGATGTTCATTCTCTTAAGATCCATATCTTGTTTCGCCTAATGATATTTCCGGAGAAATGCATTGCAGTACGTTCGTAAGGAGATCGAAAATATCTTGAGCAATCAAAGATGAGAAAAGGTTCTCTCAATGATCGTGAGTGTTTGTCTTTATGATATGATAATGAACCAAACGAACAGTTTACTGGTATTCTTTTTTCATATGTGACGGGTTTTACATTCTTCGTGGAAAATCATCCACCTGTTCCTACCAAAGAAATACTTACACCTAAAAAAACTCTCTTAGAAAGAAGAAGAAGAAGAACCTGCTCACTCTAAAGAGTTTAACAAACAAAATCAGCAATTTATGATACACTCAGTGGATAAAAAAACGTGAAAGTTGTATATGTTCCTTCTATCGTCTTCTATGTTTTGTGAGACACTGAATGAACTCATGCTATTTCGTATGTTGAGGAAGGCAATATTTGAAAAAAAAAATTTTTAAATTTTGATAATTGATTTCGATCGGAGGAAAACTATGCCCACCGATTTTCCTTTGTGAAAATACATGTGTACGTAAAGTACATTCATGCTGTAATATCTTATTCTCAAACAACGACTTTCATTGAAAACCTAATATTTTTCAAAGTATTCTATCAGTTTTTTACCTCAAGTGAAAAATTAAATTTGTTAAACAAATTAATGTTTGATTAAATTGGAAAAACGAAAAAATTTGTGTACCGCTTCTACTTGAAATTTATTAAAACGCTTAGTAAATGCATGCATTAAAATAATTTTTGGAGTAATTTAAACGAGAAGGTATTTAAATAATGCTTCATTCATTTACAAACAATAACGGAATAATGAATCGAGTATTTTAACATATTCCAGTGAAATTAAAGAGCTGATACAACTTTTAATAATGAAAAAAATTATACGCAGTTTGTTTGACTGGAAACAATTATCTGATTAAAGGGAAAAAATCAAATCAGCTCAATTTTAGATCAATAATTCGCATTAGATTTCATCGAAATTTAGAAGTCAATATAAATTAAACAGATTGATAAATTTAAACTGGGTTTACATATTTTACTGAGTGCAGTAAAATATACATACCTGCTACTTTCTCAATTTCCCTCATGCTATGCGTTGTCATCTTCGTGTTGTAATTTCATGAATATTTATCGCGTATTATTTTTATGTAAAAGAATTGTATGTTCATACACAAAGAAATTTTTTTTCTTTTTCTTCTTTTACATTAATTACTCATAGTAACACTAACTTTCTTTTTATCAGTCATGATCGAGAATAATGCTAGTGAGAGCCACTGGTTTTCACGATAAATCATGTAAAATTACACGATTTACACGATAAATCATGTAAATCGTGAATGAAAACGGAACTGGCTCACCGCTCGCTCTCGTAGGGTAGCGATTGACGAGATATTTAGTTATTAACTGAACACAAGTAGCTTTATTTGTTCTCCAAATGTGTGCTTCTGGCTTGCTGCTCTTTATCATTTATATCAACAACATTGACCAGTTAATCATAAGTAATGATAAGAAGTCCTGGGATGACTCAAAACTTTATCTCGATGATTTAGCGGCTAAGGAATAGTTACTATTAAAATAGATCTAAATCAACGTTAACAATCAAAAAACTGAACAAGACCATTAGCATCGAAAATGTTCAGTTATTGATATTGGAAGAAGTAATATACACTTCCTACATGCCATGAATGTGACTCCGATTAAAACAGTATAGACCAGCAAAGAGATTGTAGTTTAAGTAGCGCCAAAAATCTCAAGCAAGGCAAACGTGTAGGGAAAGCGTTACGAGTGAGAGGAAAATATATCAGCTTCTTAGCAAGAAACTTTGACTACAAGGAAATATTTTAACATAACCCCTCTCAACTCTAGATAGTCCGACCACGTCTTGAGTACGTACTGTCACCCAAAGACGAGATATGAAAAAATAGAGAGAACTCGCGTAACGCAATGAACTCGATTCCAGTACTCCGCAAGCTCAGTTACGAGCAAAGTCTTCAACTCAATAGTTAGACTCTTTTCCCTTGTACAAATAAAATACCAGGCCAATTGATAAAAACCCACAAATGTCATAATGTCGCAAATAATGATGGCCCAGATGGTGTTTTCGACTCTGATCACAATTTTCGAACCTGTAATTGTAACCGGACACAAGGGAGAAATAAATCCAAAATGCTCAGACCTTAAATTTATTTCAACTTGTAGTTCTTAGAATTCGAAACAAAACAAGCGAACACACAATTTTTTGGCTGTTACCAAAGAGGATACGTTCAAAAATTGTTTTGGCCAATACTTGGTTGACAATCACCAATGTTACAAAGCAGGAAGGGGAATTCGAATTCCAGGGCTATTTAAAAAAACAATATGCCTTATTTACAAAGCATTATCATAAACCACGTTTTTTATGAGATATACAGTATTCACGACTCCATTGGTAATGCCTCATCTGATAGCAGCGTCAACATGGTGTAGTGTTCTCCCCCAGGCTGCAACACGCTTCGGGCAGACTTTGAGATATCTCTTTCGTGACAGGATAGCCCGAAGCGAGTGCCTGAGGTAC
>JACJUY010000798.1:14627-49616 GCA_014220935.1 Platorchestia sp. MABIK
ATAAACTTTGTGTATAAAAACTGCTTGAGGAAAGATAATATACCCATAACAATTCTTTTTGCATGTCCTGGATAAGCCTTTTTTATTGACACTACCGCTATTCTATATGAGCAACCTTCTGGGGGCAGATAAAAATCTACTATCTCCGGAAATTGATTGATAAGAATTGGCACAAAAATTTCATTGAGTGCTTCACCAAGAATTGATGGTTCATCTGGTGGTTTACCAGTAAAAGTGCTGAGATAAATTGGATCTCTGCGCATTGTAATTGCAGTAATGTTAAATTCTGGAAATTGCTCAGCCGAATTATAGTAGCCGGTATGGTCTCCGTATGGCCCTTCATCTTGATATCTATCTAAACTTACATAGCCTTCTAAAACAATTTCTGCATGGGCTGGAACCTGAAGGGAAATGGTCTTACAATTTACAAGCTCGAGAGGCTTTTTGCTCAGCAGCCCGGCAAATTGGTACTCTGACAACGTTTCTGGCACTGGAGTGACTGCAGCAATAATTGTTGCAGTCTGCCCCAATTGTGCTAAAAAAATTTAAAAACCAACAGTGTTACATTTATCTCATAATCATTCATGTAAAACATGTTAACATTGTTGGAAATTAATGGTAAGTTTGACTGGCAACAGGCTACTTGCTTTTTCACTAAACTACGAGACCTAGCACTGATATTCATTGCTTTACATTTTGATACCACCACGAAAATAGCTGAAAACCATATCTTAAATATATTTAAAGCCAAAAATGGCCACAATCATCATTTAAAGTCAACATAGCAGCTGCGAAACTTGTCAACACTGTCCGTCATCTTTGTTCTTCGAAGTTCATTTGGTGACTGAAAACCTCCGACGACCTTTCACGAAATTTTGAGCATCCATTCATCAAATGATGAGCGAACGGGCCTTCCAGAGTTCATTTGTCAAACGAACGTTAGGCTAATGTGGCCCCGGCATTACTAATCTTACCATGACAAGCACTAAATATCGTTAGCAATGCACTGATGACTGATCTATCCGTATATTTACGGGCACGGTTCGGGTCAACTTCTGGATAATGGTAGGTTTTCCGTTTATAAACTCATCTTCTAAAGAGTTTTCTTGCGCATCCAACGATATAATTGGCTATCAAGTACGTCCATTGGTTCGTCTCCTAGACGAGGTAAAAGACGCGCACTAGCGTGACCTTGGGGCGCGCCTTTAGATGGGTGACTTACCTCTTATCCCTTATTACGAGTCAGTTTTGAGCGTTCCTCTCCGGGAATAGAAAGAGAGTTCACTCATGGCCTTGCTTGAAATGCTTTCGTGCTCAAACGAAACATTCTATTACTCAATGATAAATTATGAGGGTGTAATTGAGTGTTTGCTGCTGAGTTATCAACTAATTAGCTTGCTGTGTGAACATTTATTCGCCGCCCGCCCCCCAGAGTTTTGAAGCAACAGGAATGGCAAATATATCAATCGAAAGAGCTCAAAAAGAGCTACAAAGCAATAGGGTTGATTTAAAAAATTGAGTCTATAACGAAGAAAAAATTTATCTAAAAGAAACGCTGTTCTGAAACTTGCATTTATTGACTTTTGATATGGATCCTTCGCCACAGCTTTGAAGGTACAGAAGAAGGTACAGAATTTCTGATGAGAACCAGTTAAAAAATTAGGAAAGAAGGAAAGAAAATGTAAATTTTAGAAAAATGGCTCTCATGAAAACTTTCCTTTTTGACTTTAAAAATGTTTCTTCTCCCACAGTTTAGAAGATACAGGGATCGCAAGCATATCAATCAATAGCAATTGAAGAGATTTAGAGATCCAATGTAAAAGTTTTTTAATTTCAATTCATGTGAAAAATTATGAGCAAAATAAATCGAAAAAGCGGAAGAAGTGATCGTTTTTTTGGGAAAATCTCTCAAAAATTAAGAAATCAAATTATCGAAAAACTTTGGCATCGGATCTTTAGACAAGACAGTTAGCTACCTAGAAAATATTTTTCCAGTTCTCTAAGTTCAAAATTGTTGGAGAAGAAGGATTTTCTGCAACATGTTTTTTCGTGTTTTTTTAAACAAAATCATATTTTTGTATGGGTACGAAAAAAAACACGCAAGTAAAAAAAATAGTCCTAACATTTTACACCTATAGTAAATACCTGAGAAAAGTTCACCAAGAACTTACAGACTTTTTTTACCTCGAACCGTCCCCTGAATTCGGTATTGAGGTCTGGCGTGGCGCCAACAAAAAAAAGTTCTAAAAGTTCTAGCTTCCTTATTGCCATAAAATTTTAGGGCACAATAATCCATCACCTATGGATCCTTTTTAAAAAAAATGGCCCATCGCCATCTGGCCGGCCGACAGGGGCCAGGGTGGTTCCTCTTTAAAGATTAATTCAAGAACCGAAAAATTAAGAAATTTCCTAATTACTTCCAATTTCTATTGAAAGTTTCATGCGGAAAATACAACTAACGCAAGTTTTATCCTTTGACATGAAACTACTTTGACTGACTACAATAACTTCTTGGCGAGAGAAAATAAATGAGCTCACGTAATCCCTCATTCCCCAAAACACAGATCCCGAAATACGAGGGCTATTCAGAAAGTAAGAAATATTTTGGAATTGAAGAAAATCATATCCGAGAAAAATTTATTGTATACAGCTGAAAAAGCGACTAAAATTCAACCTTTCTTCATACACCAAACAAATTGAGGCACTTATCATAGTGGTGAATAAGCTATGAAATTCCTTCGTCATAGAATTCTGTCGCCTGCGATCTCAGCAACTCAGCGACGCGCACCTGCAGCTCTTCGTCGTCGTCGAAGAGCTGTGTTGCTTGCCAGTTCTTCATTCTTGGAAACAAGTGAAAATCACTAAGTGGCTGAGATTGCAGGCGGCAAAATTCTATGACAAATGACTTTCAATGCTTATCCACCGCTATGATAAATGCCTCAATTTGTCAAGTGACTACGTAGAAAAGTAAAATTTTAGTCTCTATCAGATCTATATAATAATCTTTTTGCTTATACTAAGTTTTTTTAATTCCAAAAAGTTCCTTATGTTCTGAACAGCCCTCGTAGCTTTCTTTTCGATGGTACCAAATTATCGAATTCCAGACCTTTGGGTATTTGAAACGCTCCTATCTATTTGGCCTACAAATGTACGCTTGAAACTTATATGCTCTCAAATCACAAAAAATTAAGAATAAGGGAGGATAAATAAATAACAGGAGCATGTTGAAAAAGATTTCTGTTCCAAATTCTATTCTTCATCATGAATAATGCACGAGATAAGCCCGTGCTATGTGTTAAACTTGTGACATTGAAAAATTAGACATCTGACGGAGAAATCGTTGGTTCACTAAAATTGAGGAAAATTGGTCGAACACTTTTTGTACATTCATTACTTGAAGTAAATGAGAGCTTGAAAAGCCCTTATTTTAAGCAGCCCCAAAATGCTGTAATGTACTGACTGACTGAGAAACCCTCAAGTGTTGATATTCGAAAAACAATATATTTGACATTTTAAACAGAAGTCCTTAGCTTACAAGCTAACGAAATTCAGAACGTTCTGTGCTTCGTGAGAGAAGGAAACGAGGGGGGGGGGAAGGGGGGGTGGATTCGACAGCAGCTGCTAGCGCCAGACAGTCCGTATTAGACACGAACCAGAAATATCTGGATTTTGCTTTGTTGGTCTATTCGACACAGAACTCCTTAGTCTACAATCTAGCAAAGCTACACAACGTTCTTTGCTCCGTGAGAGGGGCAAACGAATAGGGGAAAGGAAGGAGCGCGTCGAGGAGGACGTCACAGCGTGCGCACTTGGAGCGGTGATTCGTTTCAATGATACGTATCTGGAATATCCCTTGTAGTACCGGTTCCTTCAAGGAACCACAAAAAAACTTACAAGGAAGGATCTTCACATGTTTTGATAGCTTTCAGAACGCCAACCACGTCTATTTTTCCAAGCAATATAGCTAGCAAATAAAAAATGAAAAATTTCAAAAAAATGCGCTTCCTGAACAGTTGAAGATGAACTGTTTCAAAAGTTTTCTTTTCCGACAGTTATTCATGTAGAGAAATGATTAAGGTCTCATTAAATGTCCAAAGAGTGGTTGCATGGCTGGAGGGAGAATCGATATGAAATGCACAGCAATTTTTTAAATACATTGAAAAATCTAATGAAAAATCCATGACTTTTCAAAAAACAAAACTATAAAATAGTAAAAACTAAACAGTCACGAATTTTAAATTTCAATCTCCGTGCAGCTATGCGGCAATTTTTTCCGCATTCAATGAAATCTAAATCATTGCTCTACAATAATAACTGTCGGAGAAGATAGCTTTTGAAACTACCCTATTTTTTCACCCATTTTCACAATTTTCTCAGTAATTAGTATGAAAATTGAAAAAGCTTAGGATACACACCTGTAACCCTATCAAAAATACATGCGTATGCCAAATTTCATAGATCTAGTTCCCATACAACAAACGTGACAGCCATTTTTCTGACTCTGGGTTGACGTTTCCTCTTAATCTACTAAAAAGAGTTTGATCAATAAAAAAATGTTAT
Organism: Platorchestia sp. MABIK; assembly: GCA_014220935.1. Lineage (NCBI taxonomy): Eukaryota > Metazoa > Arthropoda > Malacostraca > Amphipoda > Talitridae > Platorchestia > Platorchestia sp. MABIK. The sequence continues at coordinate 19,188 of JACJUY010000798.1, forward strand.
CGTTTACTTTCGTATTATAAAAACATTATACAAAGCCATCACCAATTTTTTACCATAAATTTCAATTTCCTTAATCTATTTAGAAAGAAGTAATAGAGAGTTTCTCCAAGAGTCTTGAAAGTAAAACGAAGAGTCTAAGAAGTCGACGTTTGAAATGGTATAAACCCAGTAATTGTGGGACACTCAACTTTATTTAGAAACGTTACAAGTACAAAAAAAGTCGACATGATTGAATAAATATTGCATAATGATATGATGTAAAATTGAGCTATGAAACTTCAATTCGTTGGCTGAAAATATCTTTAATCGCTTTATACGACCTAATTAAAGACAAAATTATATGTTTATTTTCTTGCATATTGCTGTACGATATATTTAAACGATAAACATTGGATATTTAGCTACAAAATTGTAAAAATGAAATGTAGTTGTATATGTTACTCTTCTTCCTCTTAAATTCTATCTCTATATTTTTTTAATTAGAATTTCTTTTTAATACAATTGTAAAATTTCCCCTTCAGATAAACTACTTGTAAGGGAATGCTACAAATGCATGTTTTAAGAAATTCAAATCATTATTGATTTCGTGAATTTTATCCCTAGTAATAGTTTGCGTTGCTATTTGTTTAATTGCTTCTGACAAATAGTTTTTCACAAGCGTCTTCTCTTTAGGATATGGATTTATTTTTATAATATCCCTATAGAGTTTGATATCATTCCGTGGTTATTTATTAGTTACTTTCTTTCTTGTATCTTTAACTGGGAGTTTAGCGTAAATCATTTGAGATACACACTCCAAATCATTATAATAATTTTCGTTTAGATAAATAAGCTGTGTTTTATACTGTTCCATACTACGCATGCATTTTTCAACATTGCTATTAGTTCGTTTACATTCATTGTAGCATCCATCCTCGATACAATAGAAGTTGAAGACACACATGACGAAAGCGAATTGAAGAGTTTGCTGCACCTATGTAAAGAAAAAAAAAGAAAGAAAAAAGAAAAACAGTTCATTTCCAAAGGAAATGGTACGAAAAAGATTGTAAATCATTGGTTTTTAAAGTATTTTAAAGTAAATACTCTTAAATGATACACACACATGAGTATTGTAATACCCATGTCACTAGTCGAAAAGAAATGATTGAGGGCAATGTATTCCTAATGTTGCTTAATCTAGATTCGCTGAAATATGTAATTACAATTATAAGAGACAACACAATTTCATTGACGATGCATTTTCATTGTGGGGTGAAAACATTTTTGACAGTTTGCATGAACACGACATAAAGCTTTGAATTTCTTGACATCAGGAAATAATATAAGAATTGCTTGTTTCGGCAGATGTTCAAAAATGTCATTTCGAGCAAGCATGAAAAAAATGCAAGCATGAGGATCACGGAAATTGCAAGTTTTGTTTTTCTAATTAAAATTTTTAATATAACGGTCATTAGTTGATAAGCATCTTACTTAAATGTAAATGGGTGATCACACAACAAATTTATAGTTCTTTACGTGAATGCTTAACAATAATAAAAGATGACGAGTTAGGTAATGTTACAAGTTGAGAGTGAACAGATCAGAGACCGGTATCTCTAGTTCAAATGCTAGTTGCTACTTTAGTACACACAAATGTGTATATATATATACATATACATACATGTACATATATATACATGCACATACGTATATACATACACCTAATACGCACACATATACAAATACATACCTATGCATCGAGGCAATCGAAATCCATATGCGTTTTACAAAAGCACAGTGCGATGTATTGAAATATAGGAAAATGAGCGAAGGAGGTTGGTAACAACTTTTTCAGTATTTGTTGCTGCTTACAATTTCTAATGAAATATTGTAAAGATTTTCAATTAAATTTTGCAACAAAAAGATCATTGGATGATAAGCGTCTTATTTATCATATCTGGGTGATTGCGCAACAAGCATGTATATATTTTTTCTTATAAATGTTTTACAATAATGAAGTGAAATGATGTATTACGTAGTGACACATACACCCTTGTACACACACATAGCGTGCACACGTACACATATACACAAGTAAGCATGTGCGCAAATATCAGCATAAACTAGTCAGCATAAACTAGTATTCCAATTGAGGGACGCAGAGAAAATATCTTTTATCAGGCCACGAATGTATGATATTTCCGTACTAATAATAGTGGCACAAAACAGTCTACCTGAGTCAGAAACATGAAAATGATTGTTCTACAACGGTTCCCAAGTACAACATAATTGCAGAAATACATGAGATCAACGGCCTCAGTGCGGTTGTTATAATCTACTCTAGAGCGGAAGAGATTATACGATAATTTACACTACACAAGGCTAACAAGAACATTTTTGGATGTGAAAAAGAGAAGAAAACATGAATGTCCTATAAGGGTTTCAAATTAGAGAAAGTCACATTTTCTCCGAAATATGGTGCAGCATGTCTGCATTTGATAAACATATATAGGTATCATGACGGTCTAGTTTGATGCTTGCACAAAAACGGAGAGGAAAGACATAAAAATGTATCCTATAGCTGATTTATTTAGGTTGAATAGAGCTTGCTAATTCATGAAAGTAATAAAGATACTGAACTTTGTGGGTTGAAAACACTTATGATATTTTACATGTACATGATATACAGGGTGTTTTTTTTTACTTTGAACAAACTTCGAACTTAGGTACAAAAACTCAAAATAAATCGATTTTCATGAATGACAAAATGTCCAAAACTCATTAGTTTTCGAGTTATAGTTACTTGAAGAATATTAGAACTTCAAGTAGGATTGCACGCGCGCACCATTTTTAGCGCTACCTTTGATAGTTAAAGAGGTTTTTGGGCCCCACTAATGTAGTATTTTTGTAATTTCACAATGAAATTTGCGTGTACACGTTTCACAAATAAGAATAAATTGTCCTAAATGAGTAATCATCAATTATTATCATGTGAGCTAACCATTAATCAGTAAGCATTGCAGGACACAGGTAAAAACATAATCAATACAAACTTTAATGTAAGAACTTTAACGCAAGAACAAACTTGAATACAGTTTCATTACAACAGTTACTCGAAATGGCCTCCATGAACTTCAACACATTTACGACATCTAACAGCCAGTGAGCGCCTTACAGATTGAAACACGCCAGGCATTTCCGTAATACGGCCTGTTGAAGTTCATGGAGGCCATTTCGAGTAACTGTTGTAATGAAACTGTATTCAAGTTTATTCTTGCTTTAGAGTTCTTACATTAAAGTTTGTATTGATTATGTTTTTTACCTGTGTCCTGCAATGCTTACTGATTAATGGTTAGCTTACATGATAATAATTGATGATTACTCATTTAGGACAATTTATTCTTATTTGTAAAACGTGTACACGCAAATTTCATTGTGAAATTACAAAAATACTACATTAGTGGGGCCCAAAAACCTCTTTAACTATCAAAGGTAGCGCTAAAAATGGTGCGCGCGTGCAATCCTACTTGAAGTTCTAATATTCTTCAAGTAACTATAACTCGAAAACTAATGAGTTTTGGACATTTTGCCATTCATGAAAATCGATTTATTTTGAGTTTTTGTACGTAAGTTCGAAGTTTGTTCAAAGTAAAAAAAACACCCTGTATATAAGCTTTGGATTAAAATACATCATGGGATAATATTAGAATCATTTGGTTCGGCAGGTATGCAAAAATATGGTTTCGAGTGAGCATTAAAAATTGGGAAAAAGTGAGTGAAGTGACTGCCTAAAAGAGCATGCTTTAGCCCACACAGCAAGTTTATAAGACAAATGTGAGTCGCTTGATCAGAAGCTTTGCAAAAAACTGTTGTGGGTAAGTTTACGAATGTACGTACATAAACATGAATGTACGCATACAAAGGCACATACATGCACACGGATACCATTATACAAGCATGGAAGTTATGAAAATTACAAGTTTTGTTCATCTAATTAAAAGATTTTAACATAACGGTCATTAGTTGATAAGCGTCTTAGTAAAACATTTATGGGTGATCATATGATAATACCTATGCGTTCTGCGCAGGGTTGCGGAGTCGGAGTCGAGAGTCGGAGTCGCCGGAGTCGCATGTTTTAGGGTGGAGTCGGAGTCGGAGTCGCTTCCCTGAATGTGCGTGGAGTCGGAGTCGGAGTCGGAGTCGCATTTCCGAATGTGGTGGAGTCGGAGTCGGAGTCGTTCATTCGGATGTGGCGGAGTCGAGGCTGGAGTCGCTAATTTTTGGTGTCTTCGATTCGAAAATTTTTGCAAACAATATTCAAAATTGCTTAAAACCGAAAGTAAACAAAACAGAGTTAAAATACTTTACTGAAAAGCTTTAAAATACGCAGTGTTTTAATTGATTATTTTGTTCGATGTTCGAAACAGCGTATTTATACCTATCACTAAATACGATCAATGGTCATTGATATCAATGGTCATTGTGGGTTCGGACACATATACTCGTATATGTGATACCCACGAGTGTGAGGTATAATTTTCGTACTGGAACAATAATGCATATATTACAGTGAAGAAGCCGGAACTAGTGATTGAAAGCAATGCAAATTCATTCTGTTTGTTTCTGTTTCTCTCATTCCCCCTTCAATTAATACATAGGATCTCGAAACTAGTAGTTAATGTGTTGCAAGTTACTTGCAGAACAGCTCAACTGTTGTAATACATTGTACTCGCATAAAGAGTGGTAACTCTGTACGCTCTTACTGTGTCTATATTCTATCCAGTGATTTCTTAAAACGATTTTTGCTAGTTTTTTTTTTTTTGTTGCTTTGGTGTATTGATTGATAATGACTAGTCTTTGCCAAAAACCTGAGCTATGGTCTGATACATAAAGAGTTCTAATTTTCAGGTTACGTAATCGCTATTGAAAATGAAAATTCAATTGTCTTATTTTCATGTTAATAACTGTAATATTAGTTGATTTTTTCAGCTATGTGTAGTACCTATGTACATCAAATTCATTTCTTTGTTTTGTCTACTTCCTTGTCTTTAGGTCAAGTTAACATGCATTGAAAATGAAAATTTCTGCTCATTTCTAAAGTTGTTCCTTGAAATTTGCTTGGTTCTTCAAGAGCTATGTTGTATTTTGTCATTTCATTTTCATGTTTAATTTTTTTTTCCGATCACTCCAAAGTTCCTAATTAAGCATACGCTGAAATGGAGATTTTCATAATTATGTTTTCACAATTTTAAAATCTGAAGTAGTGTGTGTTTCTCAGCACTATACAATTGATGACTTTTTCTTAAGAAAGTTTTGGAAATTTTGTTAAGTAATCAAAATCGATATTGGAACACTTGAAAAATTAAAAAACAATGTGAAAGAGCTACAATGAAAATAATATCACAACACTAGCAAATACCTCACTTAGTTACACTCATATTGTAACTGAAAACAATGCACTATCTCTGCTGCAATGATTGTTGGATTCCTGCGATCGGACAAATTTTCTTGCTGAAAACGTTCCAAAAAGCACCAAAAATACGAAATTAAAAGAACGTGGGCGTTTTTTAAAATAAGAAAGCGTCAAATACATAGTAAAAAGTCAAACAAGAGTGAAAGACAGTATCATATTACACACAGAGAAGCTAAAAGTGGCTTTCATTCGTAAACAAAACGTTCCGAAAATGTTAGGCGAAAGCAGACCAACTTTGGCCAATTATAGCCGAGATCTAAAATTGTTTGAGCTACAATAAGTCACGTTTTCTGCATTGTTACCCGCAGAGTGTATTTAGATACAGAGAAGAAAAGGCGGTGGGCAAATCTTGCCTACCACCTATGTGTGATTTGGCATAATTTTGGGGATTTTGAGCATAGTAATTGAATCAACTATTGTAATTTCGTTGCATCGGAGCATTCTTAGGAATAAATAGGAAAAACTGTTGATGCATATCTATGCTTATCAGGAGATGCACTGCCTACTTTGCCTACCCAGAAGACACCTGTCTGGAATATTTATGTTTATATGTATATAGTAGTGTACACGACCTGTCATAAATGACGTGATTCGATATTGTCGTACAGAAATCTTCCAGATGTGGATGACAAATAAATAAATCCATCCTAATAGTAGCCACGATTAAAATATTCTTGTGCTTGTGCACTGGTGAAACTTGTTATACAGATACGATCATTAAGCATCCTTTCAGAGCGTGAAAGGGACAGATCAACCAACCAAGACGGACTAACCAATTTTATTTGTTCAATACTGAATTGAACATTGTAATAACATAGAAGTTATGCACAGGAAATACCCAAGTCTATTTATTCATTTATTCGTTTAAAGAGACACTTGGCATTTCATTTGATAAGAATAATCAACACTATATAGGGTGTTTTTTTTTGTGCGGACAAATTTCAATCACAGGTACAAAAATTCAAAATAAATCGATTTTCACAAATGATAAAAAAACCGAAACGCCTTAGTTTTCGAGTTCTAAGGACTTTAGGAAATTTGAAAACTCAAAGTAGGAGATCTCGTGCGCGCCACTAAAGCAGTTTTTTGTTATTTTTACGATAAAACCTGCAAGCATTTTACAATTACGAAAAATTTGGAATATAAACGTTCGTTAGGAAATTAACCCTGAGTCACCAATGACAAACGTTAGTAGCTATTTCATTAAATTAATAAAACGCGCAAACATTATTGAATGCTCAATGGCTTGAAACTGCAGATACTTTTGCTAACCGTAAAATGCTTGCAGGTCTCATTGTAAAATATCAAAAACCTGTTTTAGTCGGGTAGGAACTTCAAGACTTCACTTTCACCTTTTTCACCTTTTCACCATCAAGACTTCACCTTTTTCCCTTCAAATTAATCTAAGTCAAGGTCAATTTAATCCAAGTCATGATCAATTTAATCCAAGTCAAATTCAAATTAAAGTAAACCTAAGTTAAATTAAGAATTGACGTTATCACTCGTAAATTTGAGCGTTTTTTGTATTAAATATGCCTTTATTTTATGTAATGAGCAAGACAATCATTTTTCTTTTCAGCAAGGAATACATAAAATTTCCGCCGGTGTCCGGTGTTGCAATCTAAAGACAAGCAGTCGTAAAATGTGCTAAGTATCCAACATTAGGCGGCAGAGTGGAATTAAGATCTTTTAGCGGCGTAAAAGATGCCAGTCAATTATAAAAACTTCGTATTATACTACTCACTGAAGGTCTTTTAAAATTTTACATTTATGGTAGCTTGCATCCATTAAAATTTTTATGTTCAAAAGGTGGTTTTATGTTACACATATACATAGTAGCATCGATGAGTTTTTTACACTCGAATAGAGATTTATATGCGTGAAATTTCACTTTATCACATGTATCAAATCATATATACATGCTACTAAACAAGATTATCATTGGACGATATATGTAGATTTAATCCATAAAAAACATAGCAACAAAGTCCTTTTTCGCTCGTCCGAACGATTTTCGTAAAAAGAAGTTATAATTTATCTCATAGACAGAGATGATATATTTGCCTTGGCCTATTAATTTGAAGGGATGGCAACATTTTTATTGCTAATGCAGGAATGTATCTGTGTAATGTACTCATATCAATTGTTTTCAAACGTAATCGTACATAAGTACTCAGTGAATCGCGTTTGTATATATCTCTTAAAGCTTAAATCCACATAACGTCCAATAGTTCTCTTACGTATTCGCCTGTACATGATTTCATACATGTGATAAAATGAAATTTCAAATAAGGAAATCTCTAAATGAGAGTGGAAACATCCCCGATACTGCTATGTGTAACATTAAATTACATTTTGAACATAAATATTTGAATGGATGCATACTAACATTAATGCAGAATTTAAAATAATTTCAATGAGTAGTACCATACAAAGTGAACTGGTTATTTTACATATTTGACTGGTATCTTTAACGCCGCTCAAAGATCTGAATCACACTCTGCCTCCTGATGCTGGATACTTAGCACATTTTACGACAGCTAGTCTTTAAATTGTAACACAGGCGAAAGTTTTATGTATTCCTTGCTAAAAGGAAGAACGATTGTCTTTCTCATGACATCCAATAGAAACATATTTAATGCAAAAAACGCTCTAATTAATGAGTAATTGTGTCAATTTTTGACTCAACCTGAAGTTGGATTAATTTGAATTTGACTTGGATTAATTTGAATTTGACTTGGATTAATTCGAACTTGACTTGGATTTATTCGAACTTGACTTGGATTTATTCGAACTTGATTTGGATTTATTCGAACTTGACTTGGATTTATTCGAATTTGACTTGGATTAAAATTAATTTGACTTGGATTAATTCGAACTTGACTTGGATTTATTCTAACTTGACTTGGATTTATTCGAACTTGACTTGGATTTATTCGAACTTGATTTAGATTTATTCGAACTTGACTTGGATTAAAATGAACTTGACTTAGATTTATTAGAAGTGAAAAAGGTAGTGCCAACATTGGCGCGCTCGTGGCATCACACTTTAGGTTTCAAAGTTTCTTAAAGTCTTCACAACTCTATAACTAAGGAGTTTTGGGCATTTAATCATTCGTGAAAATTGATTTATTTTGAGTTTTCAACCTACGGTGAAAATTTATCCACACAAAATAAACTATACATTTTGAAACGCTAGGTGTCTCCATCAATTTGTAAACAAATATGTGTTTTTGTATTTAATTTCCCCAATGTTAATACAATGGGATTTAGTTTGAGGAGATGGTATCATAAATACCATTCAAATGATGTGAAAAACCTTACATCTGCTCACTTTTGTTTATTAGTAAAAAATTTTGCTAATTAGTCATTATTAGTCATTAGTCATTAGTCGCCCTTGATCAATAATTTTCGGCTTGCATCTAAAAAAAATTTTAAAAAATGTTTTGTATACTAGATACGCGCGGATACCATAAGAGGTTTTGTTTAAAAATACATCGTTCCCCTGATGACGGCTAGCGCTAATCTAGCCGAAAGCTTGGGTCAAAAAATTGAATTTGTCTTTGCTGAACTCAAAAATTTTGAAAAATGGAAACTTCACTACCAAGACGTCCTTTATTTTAACAATTGAGCCTAGTAGATATACATTAGTAAAACTTTATTATTAACATTTGATTGCTAATTTAAAAGTCGTTCGTAAATAAAGATCATAATAACCATATGTATAGGTTGCAATACCTGCAAGCAGGAATATTCATCTTATAAATTGTGAATAGGTGGAGTTGGAGTCACAAAATTGTGATTAGGTGGAATCGGTGTTGGAGTCGCAAAATTTTAGAAAGGTGGAGTCGGAGTCGGAGTCGGAGTCGCCAAATTCTGGAAAGATGGAGTCGGAGTCGGAGTCGCAAAATTCTGAAAGGGCGGAGTCGGAGTCGGAGTCGCAAATTTATTCCTCCGACTCCGCAACCCTGGTTCTGCGGAGCTTTGCATGATGTTCTGAAATAAAGGATAATGAGCACTGGAGGGTCGTAACTATTTTTCAGTATGTGTTGCAGCTTACAATTTCTAATTAAATATTGTAACGTAAAAATCGTTGGTTTACAAGCATCTTATGTTTAATATATGTGTAATCACACAACAAATATCTATATTTTTCATAAATGTATTACAATGATAAAATGAAGTGACGTGTTAGGTAGTGTTAGAAGATGAGAGTGAAAAAAGGGCGGTATTTAAAGTTCATAAACGAGTTGCTAGTCCAGTGCACGCAGGTAAATGTGTTCATATGCACAACCAAATGCACACATACGCCCAAATACGTACACACATATACAAGTAAGCATGTTTGCATATCCCGGCGTATAGGCGATCAAACCATAATACCTACGCATGCCTCAAAACTGTTGTGTGATGTCTTGAATTATAAAACAATGAGCAAGGGAAATTATTCAGCAATGGAGATATTGAGCAAAAATTATTGCGCAAAATCTCGATGAACAAAATAGAATATCTGAGGAAAAAATTGAGGTTATTCGGAAGGGCCCTTTAAAACACATAGAGTTCTTGAAAAATGAAATTAAGCTATTAGAAGAAAATGGGAAACATAGTTTGAAGTTAGATTGTGCTAATTCGAAGAGAGTATTTAACGACATGAGTTCATAAGTTGAAATGTTTAAAGATAATCTCCATCAACAGAATAGAAAAATGATCATAATTGCAGAAGAAATAGAAAATTTGAAAAGTTTGCACAGAAATTGGTATAATTATGCCGATATTTAACATAGATTAATTACGATAGAGGATATTTTGAGAAGAGAAACCGATGAACCGTTAAACTGAAAACATGGTTTCCGAATGAAACTAATATGGCTTTCTAAAATGCTCCCGAACAGAGTAAACTGGAATACATAATTAAACACTTATTGATTTTCGTTTCGAGAAACGTAATCTACATAAAAACAGAATAATCAAGGAGGGTAAAAACATCATTCATTTTTTTTCTTGAAAAAAATAGAGCTTTCGAGTAAAAACTATGCTCATCTTCAGAATCTGGAACAACAATCAACATTCACAAATTATAGCAGCAGGGTATTTAACACTGAAAAAGTAATACAAAATTAAATGGGAGTCCTAATTTAAAACATACAGAGGTGCAGACGAATCTGCTTCATTTAACGTAGGCCTAGTTTGGTGAATAAGTATACTTTCTAACAAACGAATATCTAGTTTATTGCTATGCCCATAATTTCGAAACAATTTTCAGTGATTGGGTGGTCAGGTGCATGCGAGTGGTCTCTTATACTGCTGTGCAAAGTGTTGGTGGTAGCTCTCCCAGTACGTACTGACACCCCTCTATGTTCTGCTATGCGCGTCACCAAGTGGCGAGTCGTCTCCCCACAATATGTAGCATTACACTGGCCACACTTGTATTTATAGACGACGCAACTTTGCAAGAACTTAGGCATCCTATCAGCAAATCGGAAAAAACTGCCAACACTGAACCTATTGCGAAAAATTAATCTAAGATTTATTTGTGGGTAATATTTAGTGATAAGTGTTTTTATTTCGTTCTTTACATAGCGATTGGTAAACATGGACATATATGGTAAAGACACGTAAAATTAATTAATTAATTCATATAAATTATAGTTTCATTGATGCGTCCATTTTGTCTGCTGATATCCAACACATAGATAGGGTATTAACATTTATAGTAACTTTATTCAATAGCACAATTTTCATGAGATACATTATCTATTAACATCTCAAAAACTGTAGCATGATTGCTAGAATCGAAATCAATCTGTAAATTGTGATCAGGGTATCGTTCATTATTCAGCTGAACATATGCATTCGTCGAGTGACAATGATCGAATATTCCGTTGTTTACAACTTGTGAATTACCTGTCTTGGTTTGGAATGCTAGAATTATACATCGAGGCATTTGAGATCCTGAATCTGGAGTTAAGATCCAATCTCAAAATTTCAATGGAGAGTTTACGATTGTTTGTTCCAATTGTCTATTCAAATAAGGAATAGGCAATGTTATTTCATCTCTAATTTTACAATAAAGCTTGTTCTTATACTAATCAGACAGTTTATAAGATGGCATCTTCCAAATTAGTTTTGTAACACTAATTTTACTCTCAACTACTTTATCATGCAGGTTTGCAACTTTCTCATTCGTTTTAAACATAGCATTAGAATTATCACCTCTTCTCAAACTCAGAGCATGCTTCCCTCCATAAACTACATTCTTAAAATTTTCACCAAATCCAAACACATGTTCGAGTGGCAGAGCAGCGCAAAATTTCCCATTAGCTGAACCTAAGTAGTCATTTCGATCACTAAATTCTTCGCTTGATTTTTCATTTTTCTTAGTATCAACCCTCCAGAAGAATATCCTGTTTCTTTTGAATATCGCTGATGACTAACTAATCCTTTAAGAGTTGTTATTCTAGGGTAACTATAGCCTTCAATTTCTTCATCTCCAATTCTGTAAGAAACTCTATCAAACAAATGTCTTAATTCATTGTTGATTATTGTTTTTTTCCGTTTTTGAAATTGTAATCACTTCCATCTTCTTTATTCAAAGCTCCTTCTATATGAATAAAACTTTTACAAGGAAATACAAACTGATGTTTATTCTGAATAATAATCCTGATTTCGTTATGTTCACGATTCAAATCAGTTCCTATTTGTGGTTCATAGTTATGCGCTTCAATATTTTCAATTAATTCATTAGTTTTAATATTTTCATTCCATCTCAAAGTATTCATTTTTTAAAGACAATTATTTGAAATTGTTTTAATTTCTAGATCTTAAGTGCCATCGAACAGTTACTTCTTCACCTCTAGTATTTAAAGTATGTCCGTTTAGATCAGTAAGCCAAATTCTTAAATCATACGGTACAATAAAGATTAATGTTTCGGTAGGTAAGTTGGTTTGTTTGAATTTTCTTCAATTTTATATCCTGGTGTGGGGAAAATTGAATACAAAATATTATGTGAAGAACCGTTGAGTATTGCATTAATGAACGAATATTACATTAACAGACATTATGTTCACTATATTTAAACTTTCATGTTCTCTAACACCTTTTAAGATGTTTTCTCCAAATCGTAACAGTGGATTCAAAGAGTTTTCTTAATTGGAAAATACTTTTAACACAGGTGAATGAAGAACTATGACACATTTCAAAGTATTAGCGCTTGCCTTGATTTCAACGAAACCCATTGGTGTTCTTTGAATGAATTCGTTTATACTCTCTATTTCATAGAAACCTGTTGGAATTATAATTACATTTTCAACATCATGAAATTCACAATAAAATTTGTCATTATTTTCATCAATGATAGGAATAGAATAATACATGTCTAACCCAACCAGTACCATTTCGTGAAATTTAGTTTTGTTCAATTCTATTGCTAGACTATAATTTATACCGAAATCACTTTTTCTATCGCTAATTACAATGCCTTGTGATTCCATTATTTAAGCAATAAATCATTAAACATCTTAACTTCAGCAGCATTTAATAGACCTCGCTTTAAGCGTTCATGTGCAAGTATTTGTCATACATTCAAAACTTCTGTATTTCTAATGTTAAATGAACCGAATAATTACTGGAGCGTTTTTAGAAAATGATTGATGTTAGAAGGTAATACAATAATACCTGGTTTTGAAACGTCTGAATCATCCTCTCCGGAAGGTGGAGGAGAAGGTGTAGGAGTTGGTCTAATAATAGGCCTTCGAGAAGGGCTGAAATATAAACTAGGTCTAGGACTTTGGTCTCGACTCGAACTTGAGGATTTAGAACTTGGTATTATTCTAGAGTTTATTGTTTAATTCCGGACTTGTTTTACGACTCAATTTACGACTTAATTGACTCACTGATCTGATTGCTTCAACTGCAGAGTAAGCTTTTGCTTGAATTTTTTTATAAAAGGGTTTGATATATTTAGAATTTTTCACTCTCCTATTTGTGTTTATGGAACCATCTTCCCTCAAATACAGTTAAATGCAATATCTCATAATAATTACTTTAATCTTTGTCTTTGGAATCAATAGGAGTTTGCTTTGTTAATAATTCCCATAATTCAGTTGTGCTTTCGAATAATTTATCTCCTATTTCAAATCATTACCTAGAATATCAACCTTTTCATCTCTGAGCATAACTCTACTGCCATCCCATCGAATGTCATAAGCTTTGTCATACTCATTTTTAGGTTTCCATGCAAAACGCAAGAAAATCAACGCTATCGGTCCAAACACACTGCTGGATTCAGAAGACGGGTTTTCCTTTGATAGATTCAAGTTTTTCATAAGTAATATCTTTTATTGCCAACCCAGTTTGTTGAGTTTCGTCAACAATTTCAGATGAAGGTTCTTTCAATGGTTTGGAAACCTTTCAAACTTCATGGTTTAAACATTGTTCGACTATTTTATCATTTGTGAACTGCTTTTTCAAACTCTTTGTTAAGTTTAGTAAGTCTTATTTAGTTTAGATGTCAATCAACGCCCTTTTTAAGAAGAAAAACTCAAAAATGCTTCAACTTAAAATAAGTTTACTACTACCTGACATTAAGTTCACTTGCTGTGATCCATGAAGGCTCATCATAACATTTCCACTAGACAAGAAGCTTTCCTTTACTCTTCTTAAGAATTTTCTCAACTGCATAAACATCACTATTAAATTTTGAAAATTCTTTTTCATAAAAACTTCCTTTTATTTCTTCACTATCCATGTCTTTTCATCTATAAGTAATTGATTCAGTAGATACTAGCATTAGGGATTTAATGACTAAGTCATCAGTGAAATTTGGCAACTAACCCTTACGAAAGTCTTTACATTTTTTTATCTATCCTCGCTCCATCCTAACTTTGAATTTCGATGACGTAAAAGTTTGTTCGGTTAATGAAATAAGTTAACATAAGCCTTTTTACTTTTCTTCTCCAATGATGCTTGTTTAGGTGTCAATTTTATTGATCTATGATAGTTATTATTGTAATTTTGCGTTAGATCTTGTAAAATGCTCACCCTTTTTTCCAGTTTTCATACATTTAAAATATTTTCCCATTTTAGTCTTCAACGTCCTGTTGACGCGTTCCACAACTTGCGCTTTGGTTTCATTTTCTGATCTAAACCACTCAATGTTATATTTTTCAAATAGTTCTTGAGTGGATTTATTTGCAAATTTCAAGCCTTTATCAGTCTGAACTTTTTAAAACAGTTTTTGAAAAGAAGTTTTGATTTCTTCCTCTGTCATCTAACTTATTGGAATCGCCCATGTATATTTGCTGAAAATGTCAATTACCGTTAAAATGTAGTTTTTCCATTGATCTTTATAGTTTTGCATGTCAACTAAAGAAGCTTGCCATTGATCATCAATTCTTGATACCTTCACCCATCTCGTTTTGAAATTATGTTTTATTAGTTTATGTAGAGTGTGAGTTTTTTTGAGTTTCCAACCAATTCTGTACATGAGCTGAAGATAAGCCGGATTTTTTTTAACAAGTTGATTCATTGCAATATAACCGGTCCTAGGAGTGTAATATAAGTCATTCAAGATTTTATCGCCTACCTCAATGAGCGTGTTTTGACGTTTTTTGGAATTCCGAGGCCATTATTGCGTTAACTAATTTGGCATCTTGTCGAACGGATTCTTGTTCATTTGGATCAGTTGCAATTTCAGCTGCTCTTTTTTTTTCATCAGCATAATTTCTGTCTTTCGTTTTTGGATGCTGTAAATAAAATATGCCATGATTCTTACAAGCTTGATCGAGTGAGTTAACTCCTTGAAAACCTTCTTGAATTCTCTTCTGAACTTTTGTTCCTGGACCACAAAATGCGTAGGAATGTTAATTGTTGAAAGATCCATTTGGAATTTGTTCTGACTGAACGTTAGAGGGTAATTTCAAATGCATTTTGGGTAAAGGAAGTTTTCAAGGCATTGTATTTACAATACTTTTTCCAGTTTTGCCACTATTAAGAAAATTTTTGAGTGTAAGTCGAAAGGTACATAGGTGAACTTATGTGTTGCATTAGTGGCGGAGCTTATCTGGAAAAAGATCCCTTATTCGGGGCCACAAGTAGCTATTCTCAAATGTGTCCATTGTACTCAGGGTTGGAAAAAAATACGTAAAACCAGCCCATCTGCTTTCTTAGGAGGGGTTTATTGGTTTTTTGTTGAGTTTTATTAGGTTTCATTGGGTTCTTTGGGTTGTATTGGTTCTTTGTTCTTCGTATCGGATTACGGTATCCTTAATTCAACTCATAAGTAATTTTTTAATGAAAACATTAATGATTTATTAGTGCAGTGTGAACACAGTTTAAGCTACTCCAGTCAAAAGCATTAGCCACCAACCTATCAGGCGTATGATTTGGAAGTATAAATTTCTGATTTTCAGGCGCTCTCAGTCTTGCTGTCAGTGTCGTCAAGTGTAACATGATAATGCAGGCTTGGTATCTGCATTATCATTTTAGGCCCACTAGTTTCCTGTCTACAATATCCTTTTCTGATGCATTAGCACCAACATCAGTAAATTCAACTGCACCACCACCAGTAAAATGGATAAGGACTTTTGAGTTCCTTTGCACTTCTCAAGAAGACAAAAAAAAAATAGATGTTCAACAGGGAAAATTTTTCTGTAGTTCAAAGGTTAATTCTAATGTGTCAGAAAATAAAGAGTTTCACAATTTCTGTTATTGGTTTGGGGCAGGAAAAGCTCAAATGCTCCTTAAAATATTCAAACAATTGAGGTCAAATGCTAGTCCCTAAGATGATGCAATTAAGACTTACCACAGCCAGAAGAGACTTCCACGTGATGGTACCAATTGGGTTGTAGAATCCATAGGAAGTAATTAAGGTTTAAATTCGGTTTAACATATTAAGTTTGGAAATTGAGTCAATGAAAGGAAAACAACAAAACCTGCATTGAACCATTCTTACAGGTTTGCACATTCATATGTAACAAAATTTTAAAAAAATCACTAGCCTTGTGTTTTTTTGTTTATTAGGTACTTATTTTTGTGTTTTTTTGGGTGTTTTTTAATGCCATCCCTGATTGTACTAGACTTAAGAAAAGAAAAGAAAGAAAAAAGAAAACATTTTTTCCAATAAAGTACAAACATGAAATGTCGATACATTGGTTTTTAAAACACCTTAACCTAAAACATCCTTATCTGATAATAACACATTGGTATCGTGATACGCGTGTAAAATGTTGAATCAAAAAATGATTGACAGAAAAGCACATCAAAAATGAGTTCTTTTCCTTTGCCTAATCTGTTTTTGACTGTGCATTTGAAATAAGTTACTAAGAGAACACAATCCTCGTAACGCTTAGTTGAAAAATGTATTCGATTGTGCGCATTTAAATTGAAATAAGAGCAAAAATCGCGTTAAAATACTTTAACACAGAGACCATTAATTGCTATTCATACATGGTTATCGTAATACCCATGTTAATTAAGTGTTGAGACAAATGATTTAAATCCTTAATTGCTATTCATACATGGTTATCGTAATATCCATGTTAATTAAGTGTTGAGACAAATGATTTAAATCCTTAATTGCTATTCATACATGGTTATCGTATTACCCATGATAATTGTCGAAAACATGATACGGAGAAAAGCATGACAAAATGAGTTCCTCTTTGTCGCGGTAGTCGGATTCTGGTAATGCTTTTAAATACAGGTGACTAAGTAAAGCATAATTAAAAAATAATTCATGTGACGCATTGCTGAAAACCCTCTCGTTAGTGCGTACTCGTATTGAATTATGAGCATAAGAACATAGGAACTAGTGATACGAGTGTGAGGGATTGATATTAGAAGTAAAATGGGCAAATTTGTTCTACTTTGCGTCTAGAACTATGAGGTAGGCAGTTGGGATTTGAGACAATTTTTCACACGGACGCATCATCTACTGTGCCAAGTGTAGAGCTTCGGAAAGAACATTATATTCACTCTAACAAAACAAAAAATTGTTGTGATATTTCTTACGCTGATAGTGCTGGCGTAAAGAGTTCATCGGAGTGAAAGACATGAAAAGGATTGTTGTACAATGCTAGCTGTGACATTTTCAACATAGGTGGAGCCGTACAAAAAGTTAACTAGCCAAAATAGTGTTATCATAATGTATTCACGAGAGTAAGAAAGTAAGAAGAGCAATTTAAGACCAGAATAAGAAGATAAAAAAATGATGTTCCTTAAAATTATGACTTTCTTCGGAACCTTGGCCCTTTTTTTACATGTTTTAATGAAACGAAAAAATAGAAAAAAGATGCTTATGTACCCTCACATTAACATCCTTTCTTTGCGGTAATTAATTTAGTTTTGAAAATGCAAATAAATTTAAGTAACTAAGAAAAAAATCCCTGTGACACATAGTTTAAAACACACTTGTTGAGGTGCGCGTATATCGGATTATCAGTCCATAACATGTGCAGCATAGCTGGAGCAATACGAAAAGTACCTACCGAAAATGATTTCGTCTTAATGCACTCACGGGCGTAGGAAAGTAAAAATTGCAGATGAATTACGTCGCACGTTCAAATGTTTCAATATGAGCGAAAAATGCTTTCAAATATCTTGAAATTTAGACCATGACTTGATATCTACACATGGGGGCCATAATACTTATACCGGTAAATTTCTAAAGAAACAAATGGTTGGGAGAAAAGCACGTATAAAATGCATTTCTTTTCGGTGCGTTGGTCTGATTTTGACAATGCATTTTATTACAAGGGGCCCAGAAAACATAGGGCGTGTGATGCATTGTTGAAGACACTTTTTTAACTGCACTCCCATGTTGAAATCTGAGCTCACGAACATAGGAACTAGTGAGATGAGGGATTATGGTTGAAGTAAAACGGGTAGATCCAAATTGTTTTCCGTCTTAGACTGTGAGGTTGACATTAGAGGTAATTTTACATTGTTTCGTATCAACTAGTAAGCTAAATATCTGGCGCGGATAAAATGAAATATTTTACAATAACACAAAAATTAAATTTCAAATGCTACTAGCATTGGCACAAAAAAGTTTACCGGATTCAATTGAGAAGGATCGTTGTTCAATACAAGCCAAAACATTTGCAACACTCCTGGGACAAAACAAGAAAGTCAAAACAACATAAAATAGTGTGGCCAAAGTATACTCAAAGAGTGTAAGGGACGGCACATTGTCACACAATATTAACTCGAGCATTTTAGGAAGGGAATAAGTTCTACATAAATATATACACACACACACATACATATATATATCCATGCACATATATACACAAATGCATACATAGGAGCGTCACATGTGAGTACATACATGTACTTAATATTCGCACACAAGTAATCATATTGCAGATGCATAATACAGATATGTCTTGATTGTTATATGATGTACTGAAAAGATAAGATAATTTGCACTAAAAATTTATGACTTCTTTTCCGGTACGTACTGCAGTTTACACTTGTGTAGACACAAGATAGAGAGCTATTTTAGTTTTGAATTCTCTAAGTGTTTGAGGGGTTTTGATGCTCTGGGGGAATTTATTCTACAGTAGGGCGCTTGATACTGACAGAGCTTTCTGCCCGATGTTAGATGAACGGTATTTGATTGAGACATCTCGTCTCCTATTCGGCTTTAGGTTGGTGACGGTAGGGGAATGGAATTTCACTATTTCAGCATAGCTATGAGGAAGATGTAAAGAGGAGAATTTTTTTGTAGATCTTTTTGAAGATATTTCTGTATATCTCCCCATACCAGGCTGCAATAGTCAATACGTGATAAGGCCAAGGATTGGATGGCCAATAGTCTAGATTCTTCGTCAAGCATACTTTTTATACAATTAAAAAACATTAAAGTCCCGTGAATTGTGTTGCAGGTTTTATCAACGTGGGATTTGAAGGACATGTCTCTATCGAACCAAATACCCAATTTTTTTTTTTTCTTTCTGATGGATGAATTTTATCATTTCCAACAGTAAGAGTTAGATCCAGATATCGGATATTTTTTATTGTATCTTTTGACCCAAAAACAATGAACTGTGTTTTACTCGCGTTTAGCTTGAGACCATTTTGATCATACCATGAATTTAGGCTGATCAATAGGGCTTCAGCTCCATTTTTCGTCTGTGGTATTTCTGCTACAGAGCTTGTCATTGCAATTTGGACATCATCTGCATACATAGAGATTCGAGTGTTAGAAGGCATTGGAGGGAAATCGTTAATGAAAATAGAAAACAATAGCGGACCCAGAATGGATCCCAGAGGAACACCAAAGTTATTTTGAAGGAATGGGGACAACTTGTTATCTAAGAGGACTGCATGAGATCGATTTGATAGGTAGCTTTCAAACCAATGCGTATCAACTCCTAAGTTCAGTATTTTTCGTAAGAGTTGATCATGTTCGACGCTGTCGAATGCTTTAGAGAGATCGAGTAACAGCAAAAGTGTAACATTTTTTTGGTCAATATTGCTGTATATTTTTTCAGTGATATTGAGCAGGGCGTCTTGAGTGCTAGTCTTCCTCCGATAAGCATATTGATTTCGATGAAGTAAATTGGACTTGTCCAAGTGAGATGACCGTTGATTCGTCACTACTTTTTCCAATATTTTGGACAGGACAGGTAAAAGGTTAATGGGCCTGTAATTTGACGCTGTTTGTGTGTCACCAGTTTTATGCAACGGTCTAATTATGGAGTGTTTCCATTGGTTTGGAAACTTACTAGTTGCTATTGATGTGTTGATAATCAAACGAATCAGTGGTGCTGTGACTGGAAAACTGTAAGAAACAATCAACTGCTGTATCACCTGTGGTAAATAAATTGTTCATATTGTTTAAAATTGTATAAAAAATGCCGACTTTGAAAATAAAAAATGGCTGGTGATTCTGCTGTAATGACGTTTCTATTTTGATTACCAGTGAAAATTGCCTTAATTGAGTGAAAAAATTTTTTAAATATAAATGGTCAAAACAGACACTTGAACCCTCAAACTTCTCACAAAGTAAATAAATATTGTCTACTCTATGAAAATTTAATAGAAAATCTTTGAGTAAGACGTTTTCTTCGAAGGACAGCATTTGCCCGGTCGTATGATAATTGGGATTTTGTTTTTACTGAAGACGAAGTGATTTTCCGTTACTATCAAGTTTGCATAAGAGACAGAAAATTGGATGCGGTGTTCACCTAATCCTTAAGTCGAAGAATAACGGATGTCAACTTAACGTAAGTCTGGTATGTTGCTGGTAATAAAAGTGTGGATGTTTGTTTTCTGGCGTTGCTTGTTGGTTGGTAGAGATTGTACAGGAAATTTCATGTGAGAGTTATTTTGGTGTTATTTTTGTACGGCTTGTGATATTAAGCCTTTATTAAAAGGTCCTTTAGATTGATTGAAGCTCCTACTGTGAACTTGATACAACTCCTCCTCCGAGGGGATTGAGCGTCAGTGTACACCGACTTGCTTTTACATTGACGCTCGATTTGACGCTCCTTCCCCAGAGACAGCAATCGTCCGTATTGCTCCTGCAATACTGACAGAATAATCTGGAAAATATTTACAGAAGTAAAACGCTAATATTCTAAGAAAATTTAAAACTGCACAATTACCTTCAAAAAATACTGAAAATGGAAGGAAAGAATAAAAACCAATTACTTATTTGTAGGTGTACATTTTTTAACTCATTCCTTTATTTTGAGTAATCTTCTAATGACACCTGCCGAATGTTTCCCGTCTATTTGAAGTACTTTTCCTTAGAGCAATGCACATCGTGCATTTTTAATTATGCTGTAATTAACTTTGCGTTAACATGCGTAATGTATATTTCTTGGTTTTTTTAATAGGGACAGTTGTTTCCAATATTGGCCTCTCAGTGTTTGAATTTTCATTTTAATCATTTCAATGTCATAATGAGGAAAGTGAGATGTTATTCTTTTATAAGCATCTTCTCTGAAAACTATGTTTTTATACTCTGCGAGTTTAACGTTACATAGACATGGAAGTTCTATATATTTTTCGATATGAGTTAAAATTTCTTCCTTGCTCCAAAATGTGTAAGCCATGACTACATACAGTAGACTCTGCTCTACAGTTTCAAATGCAACTGATCGCTGTTGACTGGCAGTGCGCACCGCCAATGTTAAGGCCCTTTTACATTGACGGTGTCTTCGCGCTCCACACCATCGCTCCATCCCGCCAGTCAAATACGCTCCGCCCACAGCAATGCAAAATGACCCTTATTGACACGCTCTCGGTAAGGAGCGGCAACATTCTGCATGCTAAATATTGGCGGTGTGCACTGCCAGTCAACAGCGTACAGTTGCTCTTGAGACTATAGAGAGCATGTGCAGTCATGGCTTACATATTATGGAGCAAGGAAGGAATTAAAATTCCTATCGAAAAATATGAAGAATTTCCATGTTTATGGAACGTCAAGCTCGCAAAGTATAAAAACAGTGTCTAGAGAAGATGCTTTTAAAATTATAGCATCTCACTTCCCAAATTATGATATTGCAATGGTTACAATGAAAATTCAAACACTGAGAGGCCAAGATAGGAAACAGCTTTCATTATTCAAAAAATCAAAGAAATATACCCTGCGTATGTAAACGTAAAATTAATAACAGTGTAATTAAATTGCATAATGTACATTGCTCTCGAGAAAAGTACTTCAAATACACGGAAAACATTCGGCAGGTGTCATTAGAAGATTTTTCAAATTTTAGGAAAAAGTAAAAAACGTACACCTACAAATTAGTAATTGGTACTTATTTTTTCTTTCCATTTACAGGGTTTTTTGAAGGTAATTGGGTAGTTTTAAAGTTTTTTAGAATATTCGATTATTACTTCTGCAAATTATTCTGTAAATATTCTGCAAATTGTTCTGCCAAGTATCCTGTCAGTATTGCAAGAGCTATACTGACGATTGCTGTCTCTGGGGAAGGAGCGTCGTGTACAGCGGCAATGTAAAAGCAAGTCGATGTGCACTGACGCTCAATCCTCTCGTGGGAGGAGCTCTAGCAAGTTCACCGTCGCTCCACACCGACGCTCCATACCGCAGGTGTAAAATGAGCTTTAAGCATGCTGAATGTTGCCGCTCCTTACCGTGAGCGTAGCAATAAGGGTCATTTTGCATTGCTGTGGGCGGAGCTTATTTGACTGGCGGGATGGAGCGGCGGTGTTGGAGCGCGAAGAAACCGTCAATGTAAAAAAAGGCCTTAAAAGGTCCTTAATAATCGTTGCATGTGAACATCTTAGAATTGAAGAAAAAATCTAAACTTTATTCACTTGCAGAAGAACGTAGATTTTTCCTATTGATTCATGTCATGTTAGTTCTCCACATAGCGTGCGAAATGGAATAATATACTTCAACGCACAAACGATTCAATTTACAGTTGCTCGTGGCCTTTGTCTCTCGACTGCCCTCATAAAAATTTACACAAATCATAAAATCTCGTAATGCACCACTTCGGTAGTGATTGACGTGCGAACTGATGAAGAGGATCATCGTACAAGGCAGATTGATCATTTAAGTGTATGGTCAACAAAGGCTACTCTACCTAAAGAACAGAATATATTCACACGCATTGCCCATGTCGAATGAATTATGTTCAGATGAAGAGGTAGCGTTACAGACTGGTGCTTCTCATTCTTGAATCACTGTTCCTGAAGTTCTTTCTTCAGAGTAGTTAATTATTAATGCAATCGACGAAGCGGCGCATGGCGAGGCCATTACGCAGAAATATAAAAGTAAGAAGGCATGCGAGGTAATTTTAGCTGAACTCGAAATTACGGCAGACTTGAATTACGAATTTGTCTCAGTTACCACACTGACTCCCCTGGCAGTGCGTTCATTCTCAGTTTCTCTTGAACGTGTTCGTGATGTTAAAGTTACATTACGTAATGCTACGTTTCAAGTAAGAGGAATATTAAGATTAAATCTTGTTCTGTTTGACTAAAAATAAGTGCATTGATTGCCGATAAACTTTTGCTTCCGTTGAATGAGGTTCGCAAAAACTAACGTGAAAATTCCGATTTTAAACACTTTGCATCTCCTTGAGATTGAACTGCTTATGCGTGATGACTTATGACTATAGACTGTTTTATCTCTTAGAAGTATTCGTAAAGGCGTTAATTTGAATTTAAATGGCTGAATTCCAAGTTATCACTTTGTATGACAAGGGCGAGTATTACCAAGGCTAAAATGACTGCAAATGACAACAAATCGTTGCAGCGCTGCATCATGGCGCTGAAGTTCATGGGCCTCTACTTCCAGCGACCTGGAGGCGCAACTTCACCTCAGGCCAACACGGCCTCGCCGCTCAATCATCCAAATGGAGCACCAAGTCAAGACCGTCCCGGGCTTTCTCTTGCGAGGGTGGCAAGTCCGTGCGTGACCACCGCCAACGACTCCAACTTTTGGAAAAGTGGTCGTATAGCAGAAGCAGTTTGGTGTGTCATGGTGAACGCTGTGTACCTAACTGCGTGTGCGTACGTACTCAGTATTCGAGATTATACCTCAACGAGTTTCTCGGAGATTATTTTCATCATTTGGAGTTTGGTGCCTATGACAATGATCTTATTCACTCGTTTAACCTGTGCTTTAAGGCAGCGTTCTTTTTCCCGTCTCTTCGCTACGATGGCCAAATTCCCTAGAATTGAATCCAAACACGGTCGTTTTATTAGTACATTTGATATTATGCTGGTTGTTTGTTTGGTCGGCATTCGTTCATGCATTGTAAGTACCAACATAAAATCTGTGATTGAACTTTCAAAGCATAAAAAAGAACACACTACTGAGCTACTTTCGGGAATTGTTTACTTCATATTCTGGGCTTTATACATAACTGTCATTTTAAGTTTCAATTTCCTCGTCAGCATCCTCACTCGATACTTCAAACAAACTTCCTCAGCTTTGGACAATCGTTTAATTTCTGGAGAGGAACGAGATAATACTGTTTATACGCTGAATTATATGGATGGTATTAAAGTTGACAGCCCACCACCAACCCAGTTCCGTACCAGAGAACTGCTGCGGCAGTTAGAAAAAACACTGCTTCATATCGACCTGGGAATTCAACGAATCACCGAAGTGTTTTCTTGGGTGCTAGTGTTTCTGACTGTTCTATTCATGTGCGACCTGGTGTTCAGTTTGTACCTCGTCGCCACAACGCTGCAGAGTGGCCAAATCCTCGACCTCCTTTCGTTAGGTTACGCTGGAGAGGCGTTTGTCCTTTTGCTACTCGTCCACAACCCTGCAGATGCTATGTCTGATGCTGTACGTATCCAAGTATTTGTTGAGGTATCGAGTCTTTAAGTTGATATGTCCTCGAAATGCGCCACTTGCTTGCTTGAAGGAGACATCAAAATAGTCATCATTACGATCCGTTTACGAAGGGTCGTTTCACTCAACGCGTTTTTCTACTGGTCCACATATCTAAAAAAAGACACGTATCGCATAATACATTGTTAGTCTGTAAGAACCGAGTAAATGGAGAAAGCGAATTTTATGCATGTATTTTGAAATGATTACAAGTTTTTAGAATTCGGGAAGTTTGTTGGAGTTTTCTTGCATTCTAATTTCATCTTCCAGGAGGAGGAGTTCATTCTGAAGTTACGGGAGTTCATACATCGTCAAGAGAATGAAGCGCCTGTTACGGTAAGCGAAAATTTTAATTGTTAAGGATGGAAGATGTATCGTAGGGATGTGATTTTAGACGTGTGAGCTTCCCTTTAATAATTTTCTAATTTACATGGATGCAACAGCTCAAATTTAGCTTAAATCATGTTGATGGTTTCGCTATTTTCTGTCACAAATATTGTGCCCGCAAAAAAATGGAATGCGTTTCAGTTCTCCGTTGGAATTTCATTACATTCACGCATATATAAATTCTATAATTTAATACTGTGGATATTATTTTTATATTTTCTAAATAAATAACCCAGAATCCAAACTATGATTTTATTTAAGAAGAATTGTTCATTGCTTTCCTGCATGCATCTAAAAAGCCCCATTCGTTATAAAGTTTTTGGTTACTCTATTTCAAACAGTTTAATCTACATAGAAAATATGAATAGTCCCAGCAACTAGCTGCTGAAAATTACCGATTACAGCTTCACTAAAACATTCGATGATTTAGACACAATGAGTAAAGCCACGCACCTGACTCTGCCTCGTCAGCTTTGTTTGTCTGCACACGTCTACTGGCGGGGTGTGATGCGAGTGAACGAGGCCTGTGGTAAAGAAATGTACTAATGGTCTCTCACCTGCATGCGCATGAATTGAGCAAGGTACAACTTGTATCGTTGTTTGCACAAAAAATTCCTCAGCATTTTTCAAGCAGCATTACTCCCGCACACCTAAACCCACTCGTTATCTAGTGTGCGTGGCATTTTACGGTTGGCAATCAAACTAATCTTACCATGAGAAGCACTAAATATCGTTTGCATTGCACTGATCTATCTGTACATTTAATTCGCGATTGAAGTCTGGCATGGCACCGACAAAAACGATCCTTAGAATATTCATCAATAAAGAATACTAAGGATAGCTTCAACGTACATGGAATGCCACGTCCAGATTAAAGATTCATTCAAGAACCAAAAAATTGAGAAATCCCCTAATTACTACCGATTTCGCATGAAAGTTTTATGAGCAAAACACAACTGACGCAAATTCTGACCGTCGACATCTCAAACTGACTTCTATGACTTTTTGGCAAAAAAAAATAAATAAACTCACAAAGTCCCTCAATACTCAAAAACAAGATCTCAGAATAGCTTTCTCTTCGCTGGTACCAAATTGTCCAATTCCATACCTCTGGGTATTTAAAATGCTTCTATCTATTTGGTCTTCAAAGGTAGGCTTGAAACTTATCTGCTCTCATATCGCAAGATGAATGAAGAAAAAGGAGGATAATTAAATAACGGGAGCAGATTGCATAAAATATCGGTTCCAAACTCTATTCTTCACCATGAATAATGCACGAGATAAACTCGTGCTACAGAACTGCCATTAAAAAGTTAAGCATCTGACGAAAAAAACGTTGATCCACTGGGAATTCGACACTGAACTCTTTTTGTACATTCATTACTCAAAGTAAATGAGAGCCTAAAAAAGCCATTATTCTAAGCAGCCCCAAATGCAATATTACGGACCGAGAAACCTTCGGGAGTTGATATGCGAAAAACAAATATGTTTATCTAAAGTTTGACGTACGCATAAGAATTGAGAACAAGCGGGGCGAGATGTGCAAAACGCTTCTCAAAGTAAAAAAAGAGACGAATCCTTATAAAATCAAAGTAAGAAAAGAGTGGGGGAGAAATATTGACAGTAAAAATAAACGACCCATAGCGATCGTAAAGAGCCTTAGGCGGTGTTGAAACTAAACAGAAAAGATCTGGATCAATCAAACTCAAACGGAAAAAATCAATTGATATTCCCATCTGTGTAAGAAAAATTTCATTCTAAAAAACGGAGTTCTGGAAAAAATTGAGTTTTTCTACTCCGAAGTTTTTCGCGCGCATTGTGAATCAAGAGCGGGACTCATGTAGACAGACGAGACCTGAGTACCGATTATTCCTCTGCTTCCGAGGGTGATGAAACAGCATTTTTGCAAATTGATTCTTAAATCAGTTTAAATCTAATTGATGTGATGAATATCGCTTCAAAAAAAAATTTATGTAACTTGCACGCATTTTTCTTCCACAACAGACCACAGGCCTCCTTCTCGCTCTGCAGCGACCCCGACGACTTACACTCTGTAACTACGGGAATATCGGCAGGAGTTCTTTCATCAATGTAAGTAAATGTATATTTTTTCGAAAAGAATAGGGAGAATTAACTAGAGGCGAATGAATTATGTTGCATTAACAACGAAACGTGACAAAGAAATTTATGAAGTGATTTATTTCATCGAATCCTTTGATGTAAGTTCGATGTGTGCAATGCAGTAAAGTTAAATAGAATTTTGTAGATTTTGTTGCATTTCCAAAACTAGCCAACACGATTAACTTCTTTGAGTAGTTGCAATTGTTCACTTACCATACAGTGGGCTGCGGAATTGTTCGTACACCTTTTTATATTCAATCTCTCCATTAATTTCTTAAACCCTATGTTTGTACAGTTCTAAATATTCCGGATGTTGACGAGTAAACGAATTTAAATTCAACTCGATTTTCAGAAGAATATTCTATATTCATACAGAAGAGAAAATCAAACTTAATATAGATAACCTCATCAAACTATGGAATGGATATTATTTCAGTTATTGATTGAAGCATTTTTGAAACCCCTTGCGAATGAATATTCCAAGAAACACAACTTAATGCAAGAATTTTTTTCCTTGTCATTTACAAGTCAACGACACGATAGGACCAACAAAAAAATGAAGTTGACTTGAGACAGAAGATTATTGGCCTTTAGAAATCAAGAAATAGTTGAAGTAATGTTTCAAAAGCATTATCATTCCAAGATATGCAGTGTTATCTGCTAGGAAGAAGTTTCAGCTCGGCGAAGCGGAAACTGTGCCCGGACGGGGAAGGAAACAGAAACTGTCTCCTAGATTTGTTCGAAAACTATGTTATTTTGTCGATGTCTACCAAAAATTTGCGGCGTATGAGAATGTCAAGATGTTAGATACTCAGGGTACCCGCTTAAGCACTCACACAATAGAGTGTCATTTGAATGACAATAAGAAAATTGCTTTCAGAGACGAGAACTATGGAACTATGAAACAGATTTCGAACTTTTCGAATTTAATGATGTCCAGAAAATTTGTTGCAAAAAATTTTAGGAAGGCTTTTACTACCAAAAAAAAACCTTCCAACCGTTAAATATGGTGGTAGTTTCAAGATGTTCTGGGGTGCTCTCCCTTTAAGTGGTATAGTTGAAAATTAATCTCGATAAAAAAAATTATGAAATTAGATGATTATACCAAGCTTTTGGTTAGCAAGACAAAGTCTTGGTTTAGGTCAACGATACATTGTCCAGGAAGATACGCATGAATTTAAACTATGATAGAAGCTGAATGACCCCAGTTAATCGTAATACTCTAACGTGACGTCCGATGAGTTATGACTTGAATCCTATTGAAAATCTACGAGTAGAATTTTGAAAGTCGAACAAATCAAAGCAATCTAAAATCCTTCAATACTTAATACGTATGTAAAAATACTGGAAATGTATCATGGCAAAAAATTTTTAAGTTTCATCAACAACTGTGTAAAACAGTTACTTGAAATTTATAATTGAAGGGCGATAGTGCCTACGATTAATATCGTTAGACCGAATTTTTCTTGTGCTACGAATAATTTTGTTTTCACATATTTTGTGGAGTTTCGTCATGTTAAATGAATTTGATCTATCCTTATGGAAATTAAGGTTATTGTTTGTTATTCCTTTTTATGTTCTTAATGATGAATGAAAATTTGGGAACTTAGGAGTATTTAATTCTTAGCTTTAATTATTTCCACGGAATTTTGGAGAGTTTGCGAATAATTTCATCATGAACTTACAATGAATAATTCTGAGAACTCATTAAAAATAGAAATCGTTTTATTTCAATGTTGCAGAAAGAAAAATCACTTCCCCACTACTATACTAAGAAATAGCATGGCGCAGCTTCGAAGAGTATGCATTGATTATTGGGAATATTTTGCTCTTTTTGATGAAAAAGCCATAACCCTTTCCATTAATGCGTCGGGCCCTTGTTCGTGTACGTTAATAGACAAATGAAACAACAAACTGTGAATAATTTTTCCTCTTCAAGTTTGCCATGCATACAATGACTTCACCACATGATGGGCCGAGTTGCTCGGTGCAGTCATCAGTTCTGTACAACATGATTCTGGGGGCAGAAAGTTGACTTGGCCCCTCGACCATCGCTACAATAATTATTCGAGCACCGCCATCAACCGCTGTACTTGTGCTTTGCATTTTTAGTTCTCGTTTGTGTGTGATCTTTACGACGTCATTCACAAATACACATCATCATCCATGTTTTAACTAGGACCATAAACATGGATAATGATGTGTATATGTGAATGACGTCGTTACTTTTTTCTCTCTTTTAGTTTAACTTATGACAACCGTTCTAATTGCTTTTCATCATGACACTCAAAGAACGTGCACCTTCATTGCCTGCTGTCTCTTCTTCATACTGAATGAGACTCAATTTTAAAACCGACAAATCTTTACTGAACTGAAGCCAACTAATGAGCAGTAATAGTTATTCTAAAAAACATAAGTTTGCCATGTGTATTGGAATAACACACATCTGACGATTGCCAAAAAATTTCTGTTTCTTTTTTCTCCCGACAGACGCTGGCGTTCATGTCGTCGTACGTGGTGGTGACTATACAGTTTTCTGGATCGGATGCACCTGCACAGACAACTTGAACTGAGGCTGGTATCACTGCGGTTGTTGCAAGATCTCATCCTTTCTTGTTGTGACTGAGGATGTTAAACAGTTTTCTAATTTCATTAAATGCTAATCGTTGTAGTGTAAAAACATACCCTTGAATTCATCCTCCTCCTCCTCCTCCTCCTCCTCCTCCTCACCCCTTCCCTCTCCTTATCATTGTGGCAATATTAGACATTTAGTACTCGCCTACCCACAATCAACTGTTTGGCCAGAAAAACAAGCCCGAACCTTGTTGCGTGGGAAAAAGTTTACATGAGAGGGAGAAAAGATTTTTTTGTCAATCTTAAGAAAAATAGGAATACATGAAAAGATGGGGATAGACTTTACTGTTTACAAGTGTGTTCTGTAATTTACTATACTACATAGACAAACAAATACCAGGCCTCTCCTCCCTATGGGAGGGTAGCCGACAGCAGGTTACAAACAACACCCTTAGTCACTAGGATGCGAGAGAGGCAGCACTGGCCGCACCAGAACTGCCAGGATCAGCAGCAGCCCAGCACAACCACCTTCCACAGTCAGGCCCGACAGCCATAGCTGGTTTACCCCGA
>JACJUY010000798.1:49867-116731 GCA_014220935.1 Platorchestia sp. MABIK
ACATCACACATCCCTGTCTCACACCTGTCATAACTGGAAACCACTCACTCACCTCATTCCCTACTCTCACACACGCTCTGCTGTCAATGTAGAAACTCTTGATCGCATTCAACAGTCTCCCACCCACTCCATATAAACTCACAACTTGCCACAGAGCCTCACGGTCCACTCTGTCATACGCCTTCTCTAGATCCATAAAAGCCCAATATACATCTTTACCTTTCGCCAAGTATTTACTATACTAATGGTGACAAATGATAATTGAAATACTGATGTCAATTCCACGCTAGCTACATTTAGATACTTCCTACTACGGTAAACCCCAACGCAATTTAAAATTGAGATAGTTTTTTACACCAGTCATTCCGAAATAAGAAGGAACTCGTAACATTTAATTTTGTTCTGTAATTTGTTACTGTAAAATCATCCCAGTGTGATAGTGTGGAACACTATCACCCTATCACGTTCCATAACATTGTCTTGTTATGGAACCTTTGCAATGGGCGTAGCATCTGCTTAATTAACACTCAATCATTCAACTATTTTTACTTGTTTAAATACTTCGAGTTATGTAGTACAAAGAGGAACAACACCTAGAACAAAACGTGCTTAGTCAATAGAAATAAATTCTATGATAGTGTGCTAATCGAGCTGTAAATACTAACATTGGAATTGCTCCTATAACAGTACGCTATCCAGACTGTCAGGAAGGGAGAGATTACGTGACAATAAATTAATCTCAGTTCGGTGTAAAGTGTCCCTAATTGATTCGGAATACTCACGCATGTTGATTCAACAATGTCTAGGTAAACTCACGTGCGTGTAAGTATTATTTACGTTCTCAGCTTGTGTATGTGTCGATGTTTATTTCAATATGAGGCACTTTTATGTCGCTCTACTGAAGTTAAGACATCATTAGCATTTCAATAATGACGTGTCTCTTCAATGAGAAAAAATATGTAATTCGCCCGAGTTGTTAATTATCCTCCTCATAGCGGGTAAGTTTATGCTTCTCCACTTTTGTTTTTCTCTCTCTCCGTGAAACGTTTTCTTTCTTTCTTTTCTCTGTTTTTTCCATGAAGGCTTAGAATTTTTAATCTGATGAAATATTTTTCGAATTATAGGAAGAAATGCATTAAATATTTTATATCGCTGTCCATGTATTCCGGATGACTGACGGCGCCATGTGACTGAAGTGTTTCCTCGCCTCCCTTCCTGACCCTGTTTGGTATTTACACATTGACGATATTTTAAGCATAGAAAAGTAGCTCTGATTTTTCATTCTCGCCTCAGTACCGACAGCCAAAGAGGTCCAGTCAAACTCGCTTGAGCTAATTCAGATGACTTCTTGTGAGCGTATGACTTCTTGTGAGCGAAATCACTTCTACGTATCACTTCTTGTGAGCGAGGACTTCTTGTGAGCGAAAATACGCATAAGTTCGAGAAGAGCATGCTTGTAAGTTCTGTTGATCTACTTTATTCTATACTCTCAATTTGTTAATTAATTTTTGTTAACACACATGAATACATTACACCTGTTTCTAGCTAAAGAGTAACCGTCATGTGGAAGAAATATAGGTGTGTTCTTAATAAAAAATAGAAGACGCTAAGGCAAATTTAATTCAATGGGTTTCTCGTGGAACAACTACATACAATATTTTTTCAGCTCAAGTTTTCGGCTGAATTTTCATCACCTGTCGTCAAGAACAAAACTATATATACATAGCCTACTGGCGATCTTTACGCGTCCCTTAGACAATGCGAGCCAAATTATTAACGAGATAGCTTTTTCACAACTGCATCAAAAGCTGTGAAATCAACTAGCGTAAAATTTACAGGCATTTCTCACGCTCACAGTGAGAATTTTCCAGATATGCGCATTGTGAACAAACTGACGCTTTATTTGCTTACATCGCTGTGTTCCATGTGTGCGAGCTTTAATTTAATTTTAATATGGGTCGTAAACGTATAGCTTGGCCGATTTTGAAAAGAGTTTTATCCCTTCTGTAAGAGATGAAACTATACTAGAAATAGCTAAACTGATAAGATATTACAAAACTGCAAAGAAATATACCTGTGATTCTACTAAGGTACATCAGAGAGCTGATAAGGATTAATCAAGAGTTGTTTCACGCCGTTCTGTGCTGCGAATCAAACGTAAAGCTGTCAAGAGTCCTGGATTAACAAGAGGAGAAATTTTTTTCCTCGTTGTATGACAGATGTATCGTAAAATACTCGATATCGTCTTCTGAAGGATATTGCTGAATCAGTACTCTAAGCCAACAAAAATTCAAGCACATAGTCGACTGAAATGGACAGAGGACAAAATTAGGGTAAACTTTTCGGAAGTTTTGTAATGAATGTGTGATACATGAACAGAATCGCCATCATCGGTTGAAGCGCCAACAAGGAAGTGGAGAGATTATGTTTTGGCCTGAGATTACCGGAAGAACCATAGTTGGACCGTGGAAAAAACCGTATGGCACCAAAAGGACTTCAAATGCACGCATAACTTAGCACACTTTGACCTGTGGCTGACGAGGAAATTTGATCTTCAAGAAAAATAACGCCCCCTTGTATGCAGCTCATACAACTAATGTGCATCTCCAAAAAATTGAGTTCTGTTGTTTTTCGAAAAATGAATTGGCCTTTATATTTTCTAGTTTTAAACATAATAGGAACCTGCAGAGCATTCGGAAACAACAACTTTACGCAAAGGACATCAATTCAAGAACAGAGATGAGTTGTGGAAAGCCCTTCTTGACACATCAAGGAAATTACTCCAGATGAGATCCTGAAATTTCCAAGTTCCAAAGATCAACAACTTACTCAAATAATTTGCTCATGTGTGTGTGTATCATCTAAATGTGTTAACTTTAAGAGATTTTAAAAACCAATGATGGTACTTTTGTACCATATTTTTTGGAAATAAACTTTTTTTTCTTTTTTCTTTTTCTTGTCAATACGACACCATAAATATTTTCTTATCTAACCAATATTGCATATATATTTAAAAACAAAGTTTCTCTTTTAAGAAACAGTTTTTCATTTTTCAATTGGCTTAATTTTTTCTGTTTAGTATTGACCGATTTGTGAGCTAAATTAACGTCGAGTGACCTAAAAATTCGTTGTGCTCTTTCTGAACGACCACAATGACGTGAGGACACTAAAATATAAAGGAAAACTTGAAACTTTGTAGGCTTCTTTGCGACAGTAAGACCTTGCATTACTCGCATTTAGATATTATATCGGGAAATTGTTCTATTCCTGTTATTACATCATTGTACCATCAGTGAATTTACAAGGAAAGCTTGCCTAGAATACTACGAGTAATTGAAAAACGGGAAAGATTTCATGGGAACGTATTAATGAGCGTGTAGTAAAGGTGTACAGACAGGATATACTTCAATTTATTGTACAGTTCACAATAAATATTCACGAAGAATACAGTGTCAAGAGCCGAACAAAATTCTTTGACACTTTGACATTCCGCTTAAAATTCTTTGCTTGCTTACTGAATTCTCGGGATTTATAAAGAATGCATGCGCTCAAATAAATAAAATAAAACTTTTATCTTGTATGTTAGATTCTCGTGCGCTGGAGCTCTCTAATTGTAAAAGGTTTATAATTAAAAATGTAAATGTACATTAGTTCCTGATATCATTAAATCGCAAATCTAAGTGAAAACTTGTGCTAAAACAAATTTTGTGACGCTGTTGTCCTCAAAAACTTATCGAACCGGTGTATTCCTTACAGAAATCGATATTTCTCAGTCCTTTTTTGGGATGTAATTTCGTGCAGTTTTGATAGAAATCTCTTAAGTAATGAAATTTGAGGAAAGTGTTTGCCTCGGCAGCGGAGCTAAGCTGGTCAGTGAGTTGGGTTTAAGTCAATATGAAGTTGAGCTTCATCACTATCAAGTTCGTAGGAGCCCTCTGGAAAGCGTTTTGAAAAGCGTTTTTGCAAAAAGCTTCAGCATGTGTGCACTCCTCTCGTGAACTAGTCTTTCTTTCCCAAGATTATGGGTGGTTCAAAATAGGGAGGTTTTGCTTATGTTTTGAATATTTACAAACATTTCTCTTCAAAGTATAATTTTGCACTGCTACCATAGTACAAAAGCGGAGCATTTGATTCTTAGTTCACTGGTATATGTATAGTACGTACCTAATGATCACCTCACTAATTTAAAATTAGTTGGTATCGCGTATGTCTTCAAGATCAGAACGAAATAGGGGAAAGTTTTTTACTAGTGATGTGAAACTATTATTGCGGTAGTGTTAATAATGAAAAACTTCATTGTAATCTCTCAGTTTCTAAGATTCGCGTGATTTCGACTGGCTATAGACAAACAACAACATAGTAAAATCTCGGCACTATTCATTGTGCGTTTCAATATCTGGATGTTCATGTAGACGCTGGCGTAAATCTTTTTTATACGATAACTAAGGAAACAGTGTCCAGCGGGCCTTGGATGAGATCATTCTCATCCAGGAGATAGTGGATGAATTGAATATACAGTATAGAGCCTGGCTTGAGTGGGCCTTAAACATTCGTCTCATCATACTTAACCTTTAACTGCACAGCCTGCCATATATTGCCGATTCAGTGGAAATGCTCATATATTATATTTCTTGCGGAATTTGTACCTTAACGTGTTTTTTGATGTACACAGCTGATTTTCCCTATAAAGGAACCTTGTCGACGCTACTAACACAACAGAACGAACGTCTGACCTTCGTATCTCTCCATTTGATGTTAAGAAGATGTGCACTAGAGATAGGTCCTCGTCGAACATCAAAGTACCTGTGCAATCTTTCCTTAAATCTTTCTTCTCGATTGTTTTCTCCACGGAAGTTCCACCATCGCAGCTTTGTGAAGAATGGGTTATAACTCAAACCGTCTCTACTCGCATGCGCACCATATATACGTCTGCTCCGCTACACCAGCGCATCTTCTATATGTAACAAGCCACGTCATCGAAACGTCCGATCTAATAGAAATATACTTTTATGCCTTTGTAATTCAGGTAACGTTTAATTTAATTCATTGAGTGCAGGTGAAGTGTAGAATTCACTAATCAAAACGTATTATTTCTACTTTCATTTATTCATTACTAGACGTGTGACCGTTTCTAAAATTAACATGCCTGTTTTCTATGTGTAATGAACCAAATGGCTTGGACGGTAATCTATAGAGAAGAAGCGGTCGGGATTGCACGATATTTTGCGAACTGACCCTCTCCCTATCCACTTGGTACTTTCTCTGCATTTATTTGTGGTGATCGTTGACAAGAATGAGCGTGTCAAGCTCCGATCTTACGCCTAATATATTGAAATTTATTTGCTCCGCAATTATCTCATAGAATGGAAAAGCCGTTTGATTCGTATTGACATCTGTCACAATAACGCATTGACGCAAATGGACGTCAATTCAGGTTACTCTTCTTCCTGATATCAATGTTGTCTCATTTGAATTCGTGAGATACGTTGTTCAGTTATCCTTTAAGCATATTATTGTTTCTCTCTCAAATATTTTGTGATATATTAGTGCGTGCGAGGCATCAGCCATTCTCTGTATGAGCAAAATACGTGTGTCATCATGTGTTATTATTACCCATTGCAATTAGGGACAACGAAAGAGAAGATGAGTTGTAAGAGAGAGACGCTAGCCTTGAAATATTTACGTGAGAAATTGAACAAGTGCAAATAAATGATCAATTTTAAATTATAGTAATTTTGCAATAGGCAGTATTATTGGCACGCTAACCAAAAAAATCATTTGATAATGACTGAAGCTGCATGAATTATTTTAGAATTGTGATAAATTTTCATTGAGAAACTGATGGTAGTTCGTACTGAATATCTTATTGAAATAGTTTCTGAGAACGGAATTCGAGCTTCAAAAAATTATTTGACCCAGAAAAAATTCAAAGACAGCATCGGCAAATTTTGATCTCATAACATCATCATAAAATGGACAAGGTCACAACTGAGGCTACATCGGTGGAATAAAAACCAACAAGAACAGGACTATAACACAGAGTGGCGGTCCTGTCCCTATTCGGACGTCGGGACAACTTGATGCTATTAACATTCTAATAACAGTTGTTGTAATAAAGGTAAAATGAGTAAAAATGCTGAGGGTTAAAGGTCAAGAAAGGAATTTAAGAAACTCTCTGCTTTCGCGAGTCAAAGCGTGGCTTTTATTTGAACTTGAGCTAGAAAACGGGGGCAGGCTGCAGTCGGAGAGTTTGTAAGGACTAATAATTCTCTCGATATCTACACACATACAACAAGGTGGCGCCCCTTAGTTTGATGTCTGTGTACCAGAATTATCGAAATAAATTATTCAGATGTCATCCTGGGTCATTTTATGCAAAAGTCAACCAAAACACAGGATGACAGAAAATTTTGCGAAAAACAACGTTAGCAATTGATTAAGAGGAGTGAAAATAGTTCAGCATGTTCTCAAACAGGAGGAAACAACGTGTAAAATATTTTGATATATATCCTGTTTTGATTGCCAGCATTTCATTTGACACAGTTTTCATACAATGTTCAAAAATTTTATGAAAAATTGTACGTTTTGCAATTTCAATTTCTGGTAGACTGTCAGTGTTTGTAAAAATATTCGCAAAAGTTACTAGACATACGCATGCCCTGTGCACCGACAGAAAATGCATCGCAAAATCACAGATATAGGTCTATGGTTAAGAAAAAATGCAAAGCTTATTTCATATTTTCCAGAATTAAAATTATAAAGAATACCAGCAGTCGATTCAGTATTAAATTAATAGTCAGACACTGGAACATTTGTTCCGGAGGTAGAACACAATTAAGTAGCAGGTGTGGCACTTCATTACAATTTTTTACATTGATGCCCTAATCCAATAAAAAAATAACAAAATACGTTCATAAAATAAACTCACATATATAGAAATCTGTATTTTGTTTGTCATTTAATTCTTGTTCAGTATTACCTAGGTATGTGTGACTAAAAAGGCTTGAGGTCTTGTCGCTCTTCAAAATTTGATAATCCAAAATGATCCTAAACTATCGGATGTCAGATACATAATTATTTACTCGTACCATAACTATCAATTTTTTCTTGAAGAAAAGACGACACGTACTTTTAGGCACTTGTATAAAGACTTAAAGAAAGAGTTGTCTAAGCCATACCATAAATATCGTAGTCTCTGAAATGAAAAACCCCAATAATGAAGTTGCAGGTGTTCACTTCAACACTTCGGCCTTTCAGGACTTCTAAGCATTAAGAAAACACTATTCTTCCATGATATATTCTCTATATTACTAAATATTGAGGCGATAAAACCCACATCTTGCTAGCTATCGATCGGAATGCATAAAATTTTTATCATGCCATACGATTTGAAAGAAGATAAAAAACATTTCATTATTGAAATGACGAAAAATTAATTGGAGGTTCACTTCTTGGAAATAATAATTGGTAAAACGAGATGTTTGACATGAGAAGTAAAAAAATGAGCACGGAAAATATGTAGGGTTACGACAACAGGTGGCTCTGCAGTGGAATAAAATAACCCGAAGAAACATGAATATCGGTACAAAGAGCATCCCACTTTATTAAGAAAGAAATATCTGAGTTGGCAGGTTTGAGCTCAGTCGTTACAATATTGCTCGATGTTTTGCCGAAAGAGTCAGCTGTTTTGAGTAACTGTGGTAAAAAAGTCGAGTGAAAGAAGTTCCGAAGCAAACCCTTCTAGCCAGCTTGCGCTGCATTTCCTCTTTAGGTTAAGAAACTGAAGAATCATTCTGCTAACGATGTCACTTCAAAAATTGAACGATCAATAAAGAATGAGATAATGTGTGCCTGGAAAAAAATGCAGAAACTCCTGAGCTTTGTGTTGCGGTCATATAAGTAGTGGTTTGTCTTCCGCACTCATTCTAGAGTTACTGAACAGTGGAGCACAAAGTTAAATACTTTGTAAATAAAAAAACGATGACTTACTTAAGAGAACGTGAAAAAAGATGAAACTACATCATGACTTATGAATTTTTGAGGGGAAATCGAGGGACGTTGTGGGCATTTCGTTTTTAATTAAGTAAACAA
The DNA here is from genome assembly GCA_014220935.1 of Platorchestia sp. MABIK. Lineage (NCBI taxonomy): Eukaryota > Metazoa > Arthropoda > Malacostraca > Amphipoda > Talitridae > Platorchestia > Platorchestia sp. MABIK. The sequence goes on from JACJUY010000798.1 coordinate 57,959, forward strand.
TAGTTACTGAGGAATATTGAGTTACTTCAAAAAGTTTCCCATTTAGGTTAATACGCAGACAGTTAAAGAAAGGTTATGCCGTGCTGATTTGCAGGACTGCTAACGGAGGCAGTCATATTTCTCACCACATTTTTCTCCATCCAAACTATAAATAATCAGTTTCTGAATTTTATAAAATTAATATCAAAACACAAAATAGTATAGCATACATTATTATCAAATACAATCATTCAAGACCAGTTTTATAGCGGTCTTAAGTCGTACTGACAGGCTAAAGTTTTGCCAAGGGTTGTAACATTATTTTTGTAATTTTACACTTTTGAGACTCTTTACAATAGTTTTAGGCCCTCATTTTTAAGCTGAAAATAATTGAATGTATACGAAAACATGTACTAACTATTTTCTAAGTGAATACTTAATATTTATGGAAAAATTATCCGCTCAATTATCGGGTGTACTTTAGTCATTCTCTTTATTGTGTGCATAAATTGAAGTAATATTGCGTTACTGTATAATTGTTACTGGTTATAAATAACAGTTTATTTCCTAAATGCATGCTCTATTGTAGTTGTTTACACCAGCATCAGGTTAAAAATTGTCTACGCAGTTGTGCAGTTTCCAAAAAGCTAGATTCTACACTTACTCTACTAGTGTCCTTGCATTTGGCTATAATTATTTATGCTAAATTAATTGCCAGAATACTTTGTTAAAACTTTATTATAGGAAAAGAACTACGTTTTAGACCATAAATAGTGCAGATAGGACAAGGTTTTATTGAAATTTTACGTATAACGCATAATTCTGCCACATAATTTCTCTTGGTGAAAGGGTCAAGTATTTCGCTGTGAAAGGACATTTTTACGGAACTTTTTTTTTAATTTCCCGAGTGCAATTACCGTAACTACTAAATACTATTTTTTCCCATTGAATGAACATTTTCCAGAACAAAGGGCTAGCGATCAGATTCATTAATTGTGAACACAAATTTAGTTCTCTTGCAACTCTACCTAAACTTTGAGATGGCGAATTCATTACTCACAGAGCAATACTGTGGCACTGGTATTTTTCATAGACAGGAAGGTTAAATGTAAAAATTTCCTACGAGCAGCATCATGTGCTTCCAAATGTGTTCTTGTTACATACCTAATCTGCATTTTTCATTTTGCGATATCTATGATTTTTATCTTTTAGAATAAATTGCTCATTTTGAATTGAGACAATTAACTTTCCGCAGTAAAACTGAAGAATGGCAAAGCAAAAAACATCGATAAGGCTTAATAGAAGATCAAAAGAAATCCAAATGAGTTCATTACTAATCAAAATTACTAATGCTTAAAAATTCATCAATACCTCCAAAACTAAACAAATTAATTTTGATAAGGTTTGCCGTCGACTCAAGGTTGAAAGTGAATTTAAAACACCACTCCTACTTCAACTACGATCATTTGAGGATTAGCCATCAAGTGCCGACACGTTGATGTTATGATTCTTTCACCCTAAACAAGCATAAACAATTTCTAGAAGGAAACAATCCCAGTAATAATATTGCAGGCATTTATGTAATACATTACCAGTTCAAGTTTACTTGAGAGAACTGAACAACAGTTTACAAATAATACTATTCTATAATTATAGTACTATACTCTTAACTATTCTTTGTCATGAATACAATTTTTGTAACACTTTCAAGGACTAATTATTAATGGTTTTGATGAGAATAAGAACTTTTTGAGAAGAAAATTGAGGGTCTTCACAAGTAAAATCAAGAAGTCAGAATGTTTGTCTGTCCTTGAGAAGTCCGGGGTTGATTTTCAGATTGTATACCTCCGATTACCTCGAGACGAATATTCGCGGTGAAGAGGCGTAGTCCATGGGTGTATTTCTGTGACTCAGCAACCTCAGGAAGATTGGTAGGTTCCCATTGCTTTTCTCAAGAAGAATACGCTTTCAGCTTTTGTTTTACTTGGCAGCTAACGGAGGCTTGACCATGTGCACAAGTTTCCTGGAGTACGTGTGGCAGACTGAACAGCAATGGTTCACCCCTTGACACCATTTGCTGAGTTAACTTTCAAGATGGGTGTATCTAAGTTATCATTTTTCCGAATTTCGTTTTCGTAGGTAATCAATACGCATGTTATTGTGATTATTTCCTGCTGAAGCACAATCTTTTATGTGTTTTTTTCGGTGCTGGTTTAAGTTCGTATTAAAACTGTGATAATCCTCATCCTTCATCATAATGGCGAAAATCAGCAAAATAAATGAATGGTTATAGTTCTTTCATGGTCACAATCTTTCTTTCTCGGTCACCTTCTTTCTTGGTTCTTTCTTGGTCACCTTCAGCATAATGGGGAAAATTAGCAAAGTAAATGTATGGATATAGTCCTTTCTTGGCCACCATCGTCGATGTCAAAACTGTCTCAGCTAGTAGCTCTGCCGCGGTAATCGCTGCCCTGCTACGCAATTGTCTTACACAAAGGGAGGACTACCTCAATTGGGAAATATTCTTGTGCATAAAAAATTATTCACCAGTATTTCATACGAAAACTCAGAAATTTATCAAGGAATTCGAGCATTGTTCTCTTCCACATCAACATATAAAAGGAATTCCTTCGCATTTTCTTTCATCATTTGGCATTTTGGCATGTTGAATGGACTTTCCACCTACCGTCCGCACAAAAAGTGACATTCTTGAACTCGTAGAAAATTTATTCTACTTTTGCAGAAAGCAGCTGTCTCTTATTCGTCCGACAATATTTCAAGTGAATTGACGACAAGAACAGAGATTCGTGATGTATTGCGTTAGAATTAATGAGCACACTGCTGGAGAGGTCCGGAGCACAAGGCGTATTGACGCCTCGGTGAACAAAAGCTACTGTACCTTAAGCTCGAAGAAGGTCCACATGAAGGTCTAACTATCTAGAAAAGCACAATGGGCAATTACTTCCCAATATTCTTGAAATATGTAATGCCCTTTCTATTCAGTATTTAGTCATTCCAATTATCGACGAGAACGTGCATGCCACAGACAATTCGCAGATTTGGAAATGTATGATGGCATGCAAATTGAATTTAGTTTAGTTCAAAATAACTGTCAGCGGAACGCATGGACTTCAAGTGCTTGTCAGTTAACACTCAAACTCTCCGGGTAGTGTGTTTGTTCTTGTTTGCTCTTGAATGCTATCACCATTTGAGTGTATATAATGCTATGATGCTTGCTAATCCACGCGAATATTGATAAAGATTCTCTTTCAAATGTTGGAATAGAAATTTACGTGTCAGTTGTCAAAGAAAACACTATTACAAGCATCTTCCATAATTGGCACATACAAACAATATTGTAATTCATAAAGATACATTGGGGCTCTGCATGAGTAATTACTTATGTGATGCTTTAAATTATGGTTTTAGACTTCATTTTAAGCAAACGTTCATGATGTCAAAAGTTTCAATTGAACAACAGTTCGTCTCTAAATATCAGGTTTTATATCTCACGGGCGAGTATTACCAAGGCTAAAATGACTGCAAATGACAACAAATCGTTGCAGCGCTGCATCATGGCGCTGAAGTTCATGGGCCTCTACTTCCAGCGACCTGGAGGCGCAACTTCACCTGAGCCCAACACGGCCCCGCGGCTCAATCGTCCATATGACGCACCAAGTCAAGACCGTCCTGGACTTCCTCGTACGAGTGTTGCAACTCCGTGGGTGACCACCGTCAACGACTCCAACTTTTGGAAAAGTAGTCGTATAGCAGAAGCAGCTTGGTATGTTTTCATGAACGTTGTGTACGTACTTGCCTCTGCCAATGTGTTCATCCCTCAAGATTATTCCCCCACAAATTTGTCCGAAATAATTTTCAACATATGGAATTTATTGCCTGCGATAATGATCTTATTATTGTTATTGACCTGTGCATTTAGACAGCGTTCTTTTTCCTGTCTCTTTGCTACGATGATCCAAGTCCCAAGAATTGAATCTAAGCATGGTCGTTTTATAAGTACAGCTGATATGCTACTGATTATGTGCATTGTTGCTACTCGTTTACTTAGCATTCATGCCAGTGTGAAAACAACAATGGGACTTTCTAACGCTAAAAAAGAGCAAACTTCTCAGATACTTTTAGCAGTTGCTTATTTCCTTTTCTGGATTCTATACCTGACTATTGTTTTGAGTTTCAATTTGCTAGTTTGCATCCTCACTAGATATTTCAAACAAGTATTCGCTGGTTATGAAGACCAATCTGCTATTCCTGGGATTTTGGAAGAAATTGCAGCCATTAAGCTGGAAAACAAAGATAGTTTTATGTGTGGCAGTTCTCGAGCATCCAGGAAACTGCTGAGACGCACTGAAGAAACCCTGCTTTTGATTGATCGAGGAATTCAGCAACTTACTGACGTGTTTTCCTGTATGTTAGTTTTTATATTGGTAATATTCATGAGCGACCTCGTGTTCGGCTTGTACCTCGTTGCCACAACGCTACAGAGTGGCACTAACGTCATTTTACAGCCCGTGACCTACACTGTTGAAGCGTTTTGCTTCTTGCTGCTCGTCCACAACCCTGCAGATGCTCTATGTGACGCTGTACGTTCCTATTTTGTAAGATATAGGGAACTTTGGTTTAAGTAATCGTCAAAGTGCGCGGCCTTCGCGCTTCAGAAGCACATCCTATAGATGGAATAGATCGATTGCTTAGTTTTACTCAAAAAATAAACACTGGAGTTATGTTTCTAAAAACCTCCGTTAACAATAGTCCTGAAAGTATTCTTATAGAACAGAAATTACCTCAAACGTTTTTCGTCCGAGACTAAAAATACTCGTTGGAGAATTCATTACTTGAACTACTCAGGGTACTTGCTGCAGCAAAATATTTATAATATCAAAAAATTGATTTTGCTACTTCGGGAGAGAGTGCATTTTTTTCGAAAAGTTAAATAGATGAGTATGACATATTGTTTTCAGAGTAGTATTCTTTTTCAAATAAATACGAAGCTGAATATTTTCAAGCATATGCTTAATCATGAGTATCTTTTATCCTTACAAAAATTTTATTTAAAATCGTAACTCCTAATCTGATGGATATGTTAACATACGAACAATATCGAGTCATTTTCTTGTACGAATAAAAGCGGGGTCACTCGGCCGCTGAAGCCTTACGAAGCATCGAGCAAACTTTTCATAACGATGTTGTTGATACCAGAACTGTCCAGAGATGGTTTCAAAGATTTCGTATAGGAGTCCCTAACATATCTAGCTACTGTCCGTACGGTAAAAAGTGAACGCCATGTATAGTTGAGCTTGGCCTCGAGAATTATATTGTGTAATGCATGTGTAGTGTTGTGTACATCCTTGTCGTGAAATTTTTATTGATGTACATATATTGATTTCAATTAAATCGATAGCAGTACGATTTGCCAACAACACACAGTCCAGGCTGCTACTCTTCTTGTCCTCATCTCTTACTTGTTTTATTTGGAACTTGTTTTTATTTTTGATTCAGATAATAATCCATTAAACTACATATGAATTGCACTTGAAATACAAATTTCATTCTTTGAGTATGGTTTCAAGTTTATTAGAATTTATAGTTGGATCCAGTTAATTTGCAAAGTAAATTCCTTTTCCAGGAACAGGAGTTCGTTCTAAAGCTACGGGAATGCATTCACAGTTGTGACAGTGAAGCGCCTCTTACGGTAAGCGAAAATTTTAATCATTGAATATTGACCGTGAATTAAAAATCGATGATCTTTTAAAGTATCTATTTCATTTCTTAACTTTTAAGTCTTCCAGCTTGAAGAGATGCCTTACATCGTCGAGAGTGTCTGCAGTTACTTAAATTAACTTCAAATTATGTGTGTTCCAATTTTAATTTTTTTAACGAAAATTGAACCAGCTGCAGTTCACAATTCATTTAGATCTCTATTAAAATGCAATTGTATTCATGCATCAAAAAGTGTATTTTAGAAGGCATTGAATATTCTTTGTCCTATTCTACGAAATACCATGGAATATAAACTTGTTAATTTTCTATCAACTTTCAAATTTTTCACTATTTTTTGAACTGATTTAAGATGCAATCGTTTACGTTGTTTCTTACTACATGACTCAAAGATATTTTATCCTCGTATGAAATTGAGTCAGACTAAATCACCTAATTAACTGCTGATGATGACAGGTCAAAGTATCACCTAAATATTGAATAATGTTACCAGAATGACTCAAATTACGCCTTCGATTTTGTTTCGTCAGTTCTAAATCCAGGACTGTTGTGTTGGCACAGATTGTGCCAAGTTCAATGAAAATAAACACTGACTCGCTGATAAAATTAGCCTCAGCTAGCTATTTGCAGTCCACTAGTTCTATCAACTTACGCGTTAGTAAGAGTGCGCGTGAACAAGTCAAATGGTCAATAATGGAAGTTCAATGTTCGTTCGTGAATCGAGCAAGAAAATGGTATTAATTGTCAAACGAAATTCATCAGTATTTTTTGTGCAGAATCACATAAAAATATTTTTTGCAGTCTAAACTTATACACTTATTCTGTTTACGATATTTTGAGGCTGACACAGTGCTGAACAAATGTTTCATTCGCTGCTACGGTTAACAATACGTTTGTTTTTCGAGAGCAGTTGTGCTTGGGCGATAAGTTCAAGAATATTGTAATTCGAAGTATTTTAATTTTTTTGTAATGAGATTCACTGCAAAATATATTGGGTAAATTCACGTGTGTTGCAGCTTGGAATATAATGACTTTACTTATAGTTCAGTTGAGAGCGGCGGCATAGAAGCCATTGTAGCCAAATGTCGGGTGGCTGCGTTCTGCAGCTCTTGCCCGTTTTCTATCCAAAAACGCAAAATACTGGCATATATTCGACTACTCGCAATTCTTACACAACCTATACTTTACGGCAGTCGGCTGATTCAGCGAACCAATAACGCAAACCTTCTCACAAATGTTTACAAGCTGCTACTTGAGCTTCTTAGCTGTTTATTAACGACCATTTGTTACTCTCATAAATTTTGCCCAATAGAATTATTTTCCGTTCAAATGCGTTTTTTATTCGCTTGCTAAACTTTTTCCCTATTATGCGATTGAAAATTGAAAATTAAATAAAAATTTTCTGCTCATACTGGCTTACAAAACGAAATTTAAACAACAGTTCTCATACTGACAAACTCAGTCCTCAAAATCATTATTCAACATTATATAGTTACACATTTCTCACTCGAACAAGTTGCGAAGTTTCTTCATTTTGAAATAACGCGAAACGAGTGATCGAGCAAAGGGAACGGATTTTTTTTTAAATTTACATGTTATGAATAATTTTAATTTTTTGTCTGTTCACGTTCATTAACCGGAAACTTAACTACCTAAATTATACTCTAGAATCACATAGCTTTGATCTCTTCTATGAATTTTTATCACTCTCAATGAGACATGTGTTATTTTAATCATCGTTAGAAACAAAATTTTCCTCAGAAAATGTAAAATTTTGCCCCAGAACGCCAAATTTGGCAAATGGACGTGCAATTTTCGTTGTCTTTCAGCAATTGCGAAGATGTTAAAAAACAAAGAGAACGTCTGCAAAATTCATTTCTAAAGGAACGTCTGCCAAACCGAAATGGGAGTCATGGACAAATCCTGCATGTTATAGTCTTTCTCTTTGAAAGCCACAGAGTTGCTATTGTCGACAAATCCGGTTATCAATGGTCTCACAGATTTAAGGTCTTTATTCGACGTCTGCATGTTCCTGTTGTTACTCTTGATAATAAAGTCAAAGATTCTCACCTTTTTAACCAGAATGGCGGAGTCATCAGCCACATTCCACAAAACTTACAAGAAATATTCCAACATAAGCGATTAACAGGCCTAATCTATCTATTAAAGTTATCAGCAATAACCATTGTTCGTTTTTGGTTAACATCTGCTTCGAATATTTTTATTATCAATGAGATCTATTTCTCATGCATCGAATCAGTAATTAATACGCAAAGCGTATATGAATAAAATACATATTACCAGAAGACATGCCAACTCTTAAAAAAAAGGGCAAGAAGAGATGCCTGACTAATTTGAATGACCCATCTTTGGACACAGATCGCTCGCGTCACCTCGTCAAGAACAGAAAATGCAAAAATTGCTTTAGGAGCCTTGGCCTGAATTCCACATCGTTATTATGTGGATAACAATACTATTTTTCCGTATCTTACCTCATAACAATTAAAGGCTCCAAAATTTTTTGAAACATATTTGAAAGATGTTTTTACTGCCTGCATATACAGTACACTGTACATTGTTACTGGTAGGACACAAAAAGTTACTTAATTTATTAAAGTAAACAATATTGGCGTTGGAAGCCAAATAAGCCCCGTTGCTCAAAATTTAAATGACCTACTGTATGTTATAAACTATGAATATGTAAGACCGATACGCTAATCACTAATTCACAAAAGACAGGTTGGGGTTCTGTGATGTCAATGCTATTCTTCAACAGAAGTTTTCTTTTAAATCGGTAGCTGAACACGTCTAATTTTTCTAGTACATTTTTCATAGTGAAAAATAAAGTTTAGAAACTATATTTCCACCTGTAAGAACTGCCTTTGCTCACATTAGTAATCAAACCTCTTCTACTGGCTAGTATTTCACTCCTCGCTGGATTTAGCCTTAGTTATTGAACATTGGAAATTAGGTCCTCAGGGTTTCATTCCATTACCGAAGTAATTAAAACAAAAATCATAGATCCTCAAAATGAAATGTTTCTCTTCTTCTTCTGGAGGTTTTGGAGCCGTTTTTTCAAATCGACTCTTAAATTAGTTTAAAATGTTCATTAGTATCGTTTCAAGAAAAATGGTTAGCATGCATAAGTTGTGTTTTTCTCGCACGACAGAGCACGGGCCTCCACCTCGCTCTTCAGGGGAGGCGACGACTCACACTCGGTCGCTTCGGCGATCTCGGCAGGAGTTCTTTCCTTAGCGTAAGTCAGAATTAATTTTGTTTTTGACGGGTGATAAACCATAACTAGCTATAATGATATAGTGACCATTACGCTAGTGTGAGTAAAATCTGACAACTAGTAAGGTTAGAGTAATTTTGTCCAATAAGTAAGTTTGATGAGACCAATCCAACAAAATAAAGACGGAAATTAAAAAAATGTGTATACTTTCTGAAAACTAGCCAACACAATTTATTTCTTTAAACAGTTTTCCATTTTGAAACCCTAACTGCTGCTGATGTTTTGAATATTAAAAATTTCCGTTCTCTTCTAGTAAAATGTATAATTTCCTCTCTCCTCATGTTTTCCCCTTCAATACAACAAAAACTGAGAATGTATTGAATATTATAAATTTGTACTTTTTCTCTGAAAATGTTTGATTCTAAAAAGTAGGACCTAGCACCTAGTAGTTTCGACAAGTATGCAGTAGATAGCTACAAATCGCAAAAAAGTAGCCCCCTCGTTCATGAAAGCGTTGGTGCATTTACTTAAGTTCCTATTACATTATCAGAGGGTAATTATGGTCGCGATAATAACGCACTCTTTTTTCCCCCACGTTCGACGTGAATCTTAAGATTCTCGCACAGCAGCTGAGCTGCCCGACTCCTGAAGTCGTCAGTTCTGTAGAAGATCCTGGGCACAGTTCGAAGGAAAATAAAGAGAGTAAGAAAAGGAAAACTGTTTATTTTCCATGATGTTTATTCATTAAATAATTTAGATTGGCTTGAAATATATCTTGGCGTTGAGGTCTTTAATTGTACCTATGTAAACTAATATCAGTATCAGAATAGCCATGTCATCGGTTGAATGAAAACGGAAAAACATGAGAAGTGTTTTCTCTTGGTCAGTTTATTTCTGTTAGGAAAAGCTTACAAACACTGGTGAAAAAAATTAAAAGAAGTTAAATGTTAATGAGAACGCCTCAGAAGACAAAGTCTCTATTTTCTTGAAATAAGCGATTCTGCGATACACTTATGTTCTTGATAGTATAGTGAGTGGAAATTAATGACGGTGCGTGTAAAACAAAGAAGTCGATAACTCATTTATATTAAGCAAGTTATTCGTGCATTTATATTGATAGGTGCCTTGTAAGAAATTAGTGTTTACCAATCAGGGGGAACTTGCCTCACCTTACAATAAATTGATCGAATTTCCTTCCTAAATGAGGCTTGCCGAAAATTTTTTTGCAAATGAGAAACGATTAAGGATTGCCACACAGAGCTAGCAAAGGCGGAGTATAAAACGAAACAGAACAATGAAATAACCATTTATACCGACGGGCTAATATCGTAGTGCTAATCAGTATGTACAAACGTTATTAATTTGCAATCTGATGTTTAATAATTTTATACATAATTTTCATATTCGTTGAAACATACCACAAATTATTTTTTGTTTAATTTCTGGTAAATTTCGTAGACAAAGATTGTTAATATAGGCAGTAACAGTTCAGTGAATTACAAAAACTTTGAAAGTATAAAAAATTGTAAGTTCAACGAGTAAGATACAATAATAAAACATGGCCTCAGAAACGAGCAAAGTAGCTCATCCTCAGTTGTCGCCAAGTCCCGTGTCGCCAGACAGCAGTCACGCACAAACACGAAAAAGACTCATTCATCAATCTTTTGCCCACAAGCCCCAGTAGATCAATTTTATCCCAATACTGCATCGCAGCTATGATGAGAATGTGGCCCCATGATTGGGCAGTTTTATTTGTATTTTGAGTAATGTTACAACAAAGATAATCTGTTTTTTACGCTGTGTTGACGCTACCATCTGATGTGGCAATACAAATAGAATTTTTATACGTCGAAAACACAATTTCTGACAATCCATACTGAATTCTCGCATTTATAGCTTTGTTTCTCTACAAATCTCCCTTGAATTTTGGCTAACCTTAGTACGCAACAATACTGGGGGATTACCTCCTCTACAATGATGATTACCTACCCTATAACGGTCAAGACAATTCTTGGACGTATTCAACGTGCTAGGCAGAGATAACTTTATCTGGGGACTGGTTCCTGATTCTGAAAACTTAATTTGAGGAAAAATTTAGGGCTTGAGTTTCGGAAATTTTTTTCATTATTTTCCGACCGTCATTTCTGTTTCGGACATTCTCTTCAGTGTCATGAAATATCTTGAAAGGCATAAAGATACTTGTAGGTCTCTTTTAACTGACCTCGCAATTTTCTTTATTCAAGAGTATATTGATTGTTCTACTTTTTTCTACCAGGATGAGGATAGTCAGCTAAAGACGTCGCTTGTTACTCATGTTACGGTGTTTTGAAATCATTTTCGTTGCTCCACGTTTAATTCTTTCTTTGTTTTGATTCTTTTTAGGGTGGAGGGAACGGATTGACACTGCGTATAATTGAGGTGGTTTATCTAGTGCTTTTTGAGGGGATTCGTACAGTCGGAGATCCGGTTCGTGAGACAGCAGCGTTTTTCCAGGAACTTGGTTTTTAATTTTTGATTTTTTAAGTGATAAAAACTTGCTGGGAATGGACGCAATGTTAACATTCTATCGCAACGAAGAAGTTAACCTTTTACTTTTGATTCCAAATTCAACTTCAACTACTGTTGTGATATTCCTGGATTAGTAGCCGGCGATGGGAGCCACAGGTTATGATCGAAATGAGCGGCACCTCTTTATAGGTAGCTTTAAGCGGAGTGTGAAATGTGTTTTATTACAAATAGGCAACATCTTTGGCGCAATACCCATAGAACACTCTGTACACCTGAAACAAAAATATGAAAACATCAAAACAGCATTGGAGCTAATGAAAGATGAAGAACACAAATAGATCATTTGTGTTCATCTAAAATGGTTTATTTTTTGTTAGGACAGCAAAGCGGCTACACAAAATTTTCTTGCTTTTATGTGCCTACGTAACAGCAGAGCCAATTAAAGACCGACGTTGGATTCAAAAGGAATGGCCTGTTCGAGAAAGCTACAATATTGGGGAAAATAACATCATTGATGAACCCCTAGTGGACCGTGGAAAATTGTTTTCCCGCTCCTTCATATCAAGCTAGGCCTTATGAAACAATTCGCCAAGGCGCTCAATACTGATAATGACCGTTTCAAGTATTTGTGTGACGCGTTCCCCGGTGTAACGACAGAAAAACTCAAAGCACGTATTTTCGACAGCCCTAAAATTAGGAAGCTGATTAGAGATCAAGCTTTCACTCAATCTATCACCGATGTTGAGACAAATGCATGGGGAGCTTTCGTTTCTGTCGTAAGGAACTTTCTTGGAAACAGGAAATCAAAGGAATATAAGAAGCTAATCAATTCGTTAATGGAAAGCTTTCAGGTGTAAGGTTGCAACACGAGTATTAAGATGCATTTCTTGAAATGTGACTGTGACTGTGAGAATCATTTCCGGCAACTTTGGGGGGACGTGAGTGATGAACATTGTAGGCTCTCTTTCTGGCCTACGAAGTTATTAGGGAATAGACCTACTTTTCATCGTACCAAGCGGTTCAATAAATTGATACTGGCTCATTGCGTGATAACTCCATTCATTTCAAGAAACATGAGCACAAATGGTTAGAACCATCATTTATTGTTATATTTTTCAAGGAATATACAATTTTCCGTATCTCGGGGAAGTCAACTGGTCGCGGTTTCCACACGTTACTGGCGCCAGTGAATGAGGCACTGGATGGAGTGACACCTGAAAGCTAATTTAGATCATCTTTGAATACTTTACCGAGAATTTTCGTCCCTACTTCTAAAAAGAATTAATTGGAATCTGTGGTTGTTTGCGAGGAGTTTGGCTTTTTACTAATGGAGGGTGCACATTCATTCAGTGTTGCTGTAAAACTTTCAACGAAAATTAAAACTCGAATTCCAGCTTTAAATTTCGTCATGCTTCGAAAATCAGCATACCTCCGCAAAAGTATATTCTGAAGTACATAATAAGTGAGTAGTGAGTCTTCAAAAGGTAAGTTTTATTCTGTGTTTTTTCTGTAATACAGATTTGACTTTTTGAGGGATGAGGATAGGGAAAAGAGTGTTATATCTCTGTACTGAGTACGTACTGCGAATTGTTTTTGAATTATTTTTGGTTGCCAGATCTTGAAAAGTTTTTGAAACTTTCCTAGTACGAGTTGGTTTCAAGACCATTTTTAATAACCTAAGTTTTTACACTATTTTACTCATTTGATTTTTCCATTCGTTGAGTCACTGTTAGGGTAATCAAAAGAATAGAAAAACTTTTCGGTCGCTGGAATTACATTGAAAATCTTCTTGGAAGTTTTTTTCGATCTATACGACGCTGAAGACTGATGAGTGCCTGCAAAAGCTCCCGATAATAGTGGATTTATTTTTATTCATTCGCACGTTGAGCAATCATAGTTTTCACAGGCTTCTTCCGCCAACTTACGTAAATCAATATTCATTCAGTTACACACGTTACTTGATGCAGATTGTCACTTTGTCAACTAATTCTAATTTTTTCTCTCTCTCTCGACAGACGTTGGCGTTCATGTTATCGTATGTGGTGGTGACCATACAGTTTTCTGGAACCAGCAAGCCTGCAAAGGCTGCCTAATTGAACTTGAGCTAGTGTTACCTCGTTCGCTTTACGATTTCTTATTTTTAAATGGTTCAAGAGATGTTGAAACTAATCCCGATTTCGTTTGTCATTTTTCATACCTCGTCCAAAATCTACCCATGAAATTTTTATCCCTCTGTACGCAATAGCCTTGAATTCTTCCTTTTAGTATGTTGTAGAAGTGTAAGTATCTTATCAAAGAAGTTCATTAACGAAAGCCTCTCAGTCATCATGTTACGGGACGTAATTACCAACAGTGGTCGCACAACGTCATTACGAAATTGAATTTTGATACTCTCATAAAGTCTCGGGTCTCCAACAGAAGCTCTCAGTATTTGTTCAGCTGCTGTCCACTGAACTGCTGAAAACGTAGAGGTCCCTCGCTGCTCGACTGAGTGCTGTAGTGTTCACAAGAGCTCTCGTGCGCCGATCACCTCACCTGGAGTGACCTCACGCGGCATGTGGGGTTTTGATGCTGGTCAATGAAGCTGGAGCTTCTCTACAGTCAAATTTATAGAAGTTCTTGGGGTAACTTTTTAGAATAGAACAATTTTAAATTCATTCATAGAACGAATGAACAAATCAGTGAAGAATAGCAGACATGGAGCTTTATCAATACAGGAAGTAAGGAATGCTGGGCATCAAAATCATTACCACAGGTGATCTTGCGTTATCCTAAGATGAAAATGAATGATTATGAACCTGTCGCTTGCTTGAACATTCGCACACATTACTCGTTGAAATATTGTTTCAGGTCGTGCCATAAGTACTGTTTGTTTTTTACGAGCATGATAGGGTAGGAAGGTAAAAAATACATCCAGCAATATTTATTTATTCAACAATATATTCTCCATCGTTATTAGCGACTTTTAACCAACTGCTCGCTGGTTTTTTGACGCCTCGATCACAGAAATTTTTTTATTTTTTGAGTTAAAGAGTTTCAATTCATTTTCAACTTTGTTTCTGCCTTCCATAGTTTTTTCCCTTAGATGATTTCCCACACTCCTAGAGAAACTGAAGTCTGAAGGATCCATATCTGGAAACTAAGGGGATGGTATAATGTTTTTCACATCAGAATTTGCATTGTGTTCAGTCATTCGCATCCTAAGCGGAATTGCACTGTCTTGCTGAAGAATGACGCCTCTTCGATTGACAAAAGCTGGGCGCTTCTTTTCTAATGCAGTATTTATTCTCCGCTGCTGCTGTCAGTATAGTTCTGTAGTGATTGGTTGTTTTGAAGATGCTCGTAATGAAGGATTCCGCTTATATCCCACCAAACTCACAACAAAATCTTTTTCGGATGGAGTCTTGCTTTTGGTTGTGATTGTGATCTTGCATGTTGACCTCACCTTAATGATGTTGACGTTTAACATTGCTGTACATAATCACCTCTTCGTGTCTGATAACATCCTATCCAGAGAAGGTGATTGCAATGGGCGGGAATGCGAAGATGCTGAAGCATTCACGCGCTGATGACGGTTTGCAGCTGAGAGGTCATAAGGAACCCACTTACCAATTTAGGCTTATTTCTCAGCTACTTCAAGCAACGTTGAATAGTTCAGAGCTCAATTACCTTGTGGATATTGTAGGATTCGCTGCAAGTGCAAGTTCGACCAATAAAGCTGCATCAATCTCAACAGGCCGATTTTATCGAAGGCTATCTTCGAGGCACCATTTCGAAACATTTCGAACCAACTTCCGCTTGTCCGTTTAGTAACTGCTTCTGGACCACACACTTCTCGAATATTTTTAGCAGCTTTTGACGCGTTACATCTTCTGTGAAACTGAAACAGAATTATGTGTCTTATGTAATCGGTTGAGATGGCTCTATATTGATTGAAGGGCCGAAGATTAAAATAACCAAATATCCGCAAGATTTTTACTGCAAAGCGTATACGGAAATCCACAATGCATGGACGGATTGCCTCTCGAAATAGATCACAATTTCTACCTTCCACTGTAATATAAGTTCAAACTCGTACCAACATGAAAACGTGCACGACTTATGGTATGACTTGATAATGCACTCCTTGTATTCCACTGCACTGTAGAACAACAGAGCATTCTGTTCTTTGTCAACTCATCGATAACTTCTCTGATTTAAAATTCTTTGCATATAGTTTGCCTATTATGTCAGAAAGTATTATACAAAGGTTTGTGCATCGATAATGCGCAATTATTGTTGCTACTGTGTCGAGGGTGAAGAATTTTGGGTCAAGACAATGGAATTGTTCAGTGATGGCGATCTATGTATAATGTTCACTCACTGGAGTAAGAGTAAAATCTATACATTATTTTTTGTGCGCTGGAGCATTGGTATATTCTTGCAGATGCTGGCGTTAAACTCTTAATTACGTGGACTAAGAGGAAAGTGTTTCGTGCGGGGTTGAATGCGTCTACTTCCATCCTGCAACCAGATAATATATCTCTTGAAACTATACCAAATTCAATGTGAGAGTTAGTCAAATTCTCGTCTTCAACATGAGGGAAGAATTAATCAGAAACTTTTCTGGCACTGAATCTGTGCCCCTAAATGGCCATAAAGTGCTTAAATTACTTTCTCTCAAATAATTTAAACAATTTATTTTCAACAAGCGATACATCAGTAAAATCAAAATCTATAAATCTATAACAGGTACAATGAACATTTATATTATGTAGAACGGACACTTTATGCTAATGATTGCAATTTCATTTATTCTAAAACACTTATTTCTAACGTACACTAGACAGATAAAAACAATGGATTACCATAATACAGATAAAACAATGGATTAACATTTCAAAATAGTTGACCTTCCGCTTTGAATCTTTTTTGGGAGGAAATCTCTTGATATCACGCTTCATGAATTATGAGATTAGAAATAACGTCATCCATGGTTCTTTCACAATGTCTCGCAAAAGTTTCCGTCACGGATATTGAAGGACATTGAATTGCATACCTTGATTTCAGTGATTGAAAAACTCTTTTGGAATAAGGTTCGAGAACAGTCAGGGAATAAGGATTTACTTTAGTTTGCTGTCGAGTAATTGTGAGAGCTATTTTAAGCAGAAATTACGTTAATGTTGACAAGCTGATTCCCCAGTCACCATCTTATTAATGAAATTGAACAGGGTGAACTGACAGAAATCAGAAAGTTCAAGTGCTTCTAGGCATTTGTGTGAATAATTTATTTGGGCGTTGAGTTCGGAGTTTTTGGTTTCGATAGATCTCTCTCTGACCAGTCTAAAATGTGTTGTTTTGTATTTTTTGCACTGTAGAAATGCATGGACGGATGTCCACTATGGTATTCTCAGAGCATCTTCTAGGAAGATATTTTTAACTGTATTAAGAATTTCAACTAATAAGCTAGCATTTGTTTTAGCTTGGAAGTCATTAAATGACAAAAATTGTAATTATTATCATTACTTTGAAACTTGCTACAAATAAATGAACTATCAGAGTTAATTTTCATCGATGATAGTCGCTAGGAATTTGGATGAGCTAATTTCATCAATCTGATCATCACTGGTCGTGCGCTATGAAGAATATACTTTATTTTATCACCATTGATGCATGTTTTATTTGCTGTGAGCCACATTGAAACCTTTTGAGTGCTGAATTTTTTCATTGTGCTACAATTTTGCATTAGGGAGAGTTGAATTAAGAAAGTTTGTTATAGTTAGCAACAAGGTATGATTACACTTTTTGGAGCATAGGATATACTTCATTTTAACAACATTGATGCATGTTTTATTTACTTTGAGTCACATTGAATCCTTTTCCGCGAAGAATTTACCCTTTATATTACAGTTTTCATTAGGAAGAGTTGATTGAGAAAATGTGCTATCGTCAGAAACAAGGTATGAATTTATAAACCGAAGTAGAAAATCGAACATTCTGATACAACGCAGCTAATATCAAGATATTCCGACCGGGTATTACCAATTTTAGCATATCGTTTACGACTCGTATGGTATGACTAAAGAGCCATTGCCTGATTTCCTCCCAGAAGGGCTTTCCGACGCTGAGAATAATGTGTATGTTGACCTAGAAATGTCTACCATAAATTAAAATAAAAAATTTATCGTATATTTGATCGTAAAAATCCTGACCACCATTACTGGGTTGGAAATCCCGAGTGTGCTGAAGTACTGAATTATACATAGTTGACCGGAAGTTTTGTGAGATGTAGAAGACGAAATGATGTTAGAGAAGAAATGGCCGCTTTCTAGCGATAAAAATAAATTGACTGGTGGGTGGGTGTGACGATTGATGACTGCAAATGTGCTAAAATTAGTTCCATGGGTCGTGTATCGTTGATAATCTAATATTTATCTATTTCCTAAGCGTTTGGATTTTCCTCTAACGACGGTCGTTAGAAATCCTTCTTCGACATTAACTTCAAATCAATTCTGTTTACCGAATGTGTATAAGACGTAGAATAATTTATCCCCTGTTGTTGTAATAAGTTATTCGTCACTCTGTATTACGAACTATGATTAAGTTGTAATTAGAATAAGATGCGTCCACTCTGTAAATAGGCTTGGATGAAAAATTGAGATCTGTAAAGTGGGGGCATGTGATATCGAAATGATAAATGCTTGGGTAAAACGAGTAAAAATTTAGATGATGCGAACACCAAACCAAAAGATGTGGATTTCACAATTTAACGACCAAGAACATGTGCAGCTCACTACACAGACTTGCTCACGTAAGAAGTATGTGAATACAGTGCGAGGCTCTGTCGGCCGTTCACGAATATGGAGAACAAGAAAAAAGTAGAATACGGCATGCAGGAGAAACGAGCCTATACTGCTTATTATTTGTTTGCTCTTCTCTAAGCACAATGCCATCAGATACTAATCACGAACACACACCAGTGTATCGCATTTACGAACACTAGCTTTTACTCACAATCACTAGTTCATTCACATAGTAGCTGC
Organism: Platorchestia sp. MABIK; assembly: GCA_014220935.1. Lineage (NCBI taxonomy): Eukaryota > Metazoa > Arthropoda > Malacostraca > Amphipoda > Talitridae > Platorchestia > Platorchestia sp. MABIK. Next base: position 76,439 of record JACJUY010000798.1, read on the forward strand.
GTGAATATTTTCACTGTTTTGGATTATCAGCTTTTGTAAAACATCTTCAAATTCAAACTGTGTTGTTTACGAGTAAATAGGAGAATCGCAGTTATCATGTGGAGCTAAGCAGTTTTTGAGAAAATTGAATTGTAACAAGGTCAGTTTACCCTCTTATGATGTGCGTTTTTAGCATTTTTCGTTCGTTTTTGAATTGAGTCAGAAAATTAGCTCTACCCCATAGAGACAACTAACCACGCTATGAATAGCAGGCGGTTATAAAAGAGCCAAATTATAACTGAAAAAATTATGTATAATGTCCTTGGTGCCTGTATAGTATGGTAACTACCGTCGGTTTTAATGTCTAGAAACTTCTTTATCCTATGTATTTCTTGTTCTGAATTGTTTTTCAATTATAATTGTAAAGTATCTACGATACGATGTTGTATATAGCCCATAAGATTGAAATTATATTTCCTAAAAATGTTTCAAAAAGAAAATAACACCATGCTTGCAAGAGTTTTTTACAAACTAATTTCCAGTGAGAATTCAGTTGTCTCTTATTTAAGAGAACACAATTTTCTTGACAACGTTTAAAATGAACCTCCTTGTCATAAATGTGGATCTATAATGCAGGAAAAAGCAAGAGGAACCACAAGGGTTCCACTTGTTTCGCAACGAATGTTCAATATATCCTTAACCAAATAATCTTCATCTTTAATAATCGATTTCAATTTACGGGAGATTTCACACTATACCAGAAAATCCACGGTAGATATCATACTATACCAGAAAGCCGACGGTAGATATATTATACCGGCACCATGTTCTTTATTTCTATAAATATAAATTTATTAATATATATATATATATATATATATAATATATATTAAAATATAAATACATAAAAAGTAAACACTCCTGGTCAAAATCTTAAGACCAAAACAGAAAAAATGGAAATACTGTATTTAGTGTGTTTTATACTGATAAAATGATCGCCAACTATCATGTAATCCATGAAAAAGATATAAGAGGACTTAAACAAACAATATACGTAGTTTTCAGCAGTTTTAATGATTTTCACAGGAACATAATAAAATACAGTAGGAATTATGTCAATATTATGAGAATTAGGTCAATATTATGAGACCACCGCAAGGAAATCATGGTAAATCATTTGATAAACTTATTTTTAAGTACACAAGGCCTTAATATTTAGTGTAACCTCCATTTTTACGAATTACTTCAAAAACTCGATTCGGCATCCTTGCAACCAAGCTTTCCAAGAGTTGGGGAGGGATCTCATCCCAAGTCTTGAAAATAGCATCAGAAAGGTCCTTTATAGTGTTAAATTGGGTGCCATCCTTGAAGACTTCCTTGGTCATCCATCCCCAGAGATTTTCTATCGGGTTGAGGTCCGGAGAACATGCTGGGTGGTTCAATAATTCGATGTTGTTAGCAGCAAAGAACTCCTTTGCTTGACGAGAGGTGTAAATGGCGGCGTTATCTTGCTGAAACACCCAGTTTGCATCGCACAACCGAGCCCCTTCAGTAATGGGGGAAGCCTTTTCTAGCATAGCAATGTGCTTCAATGTTGTTTGGCGGCCTTGCACAATTTGCAACCTAAGGGTTCCAGCAGATGAGAAGGCACCCCAGATCATCAAGGACCCTCCTCCACTGTGCCTAGTATAAAAAGTTTATTTTGGTAAATCCTTGTGATGCCAGTAATGCTGAAACCCATCCGGACCATCTAGGGTAATTTTTTTCTCTTCGGAGAACACTACATTTTGTCATTTCTTAGCAACCCACGTTTAGTATTTAGCAGCGTATTTTAATCGATCGGTTTTGTGGCGCGCCAGGTGCCGTGGTTTCTGTAAACGTTTCCAATTCTTGAACCCCTTGCTTCGTAGGTGTCTTCGAATTGTCCGAGGACTACATTCTGCTCCGCCATTGTCTTTTATTCGACTGGAGCTTATGCTTGAGTTCTTCTTAACTTCTCTTCTGATGCAGCGGTCGAGTGCTTGGGTAATTTTCTTGGGACGACCAGGGCTTTTCTTTTTTCCATATTCATCAGGATGTTTCAAAAAGCTAGTGATGACCGTTTTACTACGATTTATTTCGTTTGCAATGGCTCTGTGTGACACTCCACTCCTTTCGAGCTCAAAAATTCTTCCCTGCTCAAATTACGATAAAGGTTTTCCTTTTGCCATTTATAATTTATCAACAGACGTTTTCAGCCACTTACACGTTGCAGGGTAGGTAAAGAGTCAGTTTACCGATTGTTTTGTTTACTTTTTGTCAAGATAAGGCGTATTTCACATCGTGGTCTTATCATTTTGACCAGGCAAAACAACATGCTTTTTTAAACAAATGTTAAGTTTAAGGGTTTAAGTTTCAATGGAAACTTAATTAGGTACTTCATGTAGAACATGCACGTAGTATTGAACTTTTCTAGTACTGTTTTCTATCAATGATCTTTATAAATTAGCAAAAATCAGGAAAAACAAAAAATTTTTTGATTGGTCTTCAGATTTTGACCAGGAGTGTATAAATACACATATATATATATATATAATGTACGTAATAATAAATACGTATATATACATATATATACACACACGTATGTGTAGACATGTAAGTCTATTTGCATATTTCAGATACATATAAAAGTATATGTACAAATACAGGGTGTTTTTTTTGCTGACAAATTTCAACCATAGGTAGAAAAACTCAAAATAAATCGACTATCATGAGGGATAAAAGGCTAAAAACTCTTTAGTTGTCGAGTTATCAGTACTTATAGAAACTTTAAAACTTAAAGTAGGATACTACGTGCGCACCAATGTTAGCGCTAGTCTTGATAGTTCCGACTCACTAGAGCAGGTTTTTGTTATTTTTACAATTAAAATTGCAAGTATTTCACGGTTAGTAAATATATCTGCAGTTTCAAGCTATTAAGCATTTAATAATATTTGTAATAATGGCGCTCACTCGATGATAGATATTCTAAGTGCGTCGAGGTTAATGGATGCCATTTTCAACACCTTCTGCAACAAGACTCGTTAGTTAAATAAAATTGAACATTGATTTATGGTTTGTAACTAATATCCTACAATACCTTTGACGAACAGTTTCTGACAAATTGTAAAAATGAGGCTTTTATTAATTGAATGAAATTACTACTGAAGTTTATCATTGATGGCTTGGTGTTAATTTCCGTAACGAAGATTCAAATAGCAAATATTTTTCGTAACTGTAAAATGGTTGCAGGTTTTATTGAAAAAATATCAAAAACTTGCTTTAGTGGGGTCGGAACCATCAAGACTACACAAGTAGTCTCCTGCATTAAGTTTTAAAATTTCTTTAAATACTTATAACACGAGAAGTCAGGAGTTTTGAGCAGTTTATCATTCGTGATACGCAATTCATTATGAGTTTCTTTACCCATGGTTGAAATTTGCCCGCACAGACAATACACCCTATGAATACATTTCTACATATGTTCATTTAAATTTCATATTGAAAGTATAATACGTATACATATAAATGCCTACAAGTGTGAGTGTGCAGATTTATAAAAGGTGGTAATGAAGAGCAAAAATGCAGACGTTTATATTAATGTTTTAAATGTAATATGGCTCTTTTATTAGCGCTCGTCATGCATAATCATGCTGAGTCATCTCTTTGTTCCAGCGACGATTTTAACCCCGTCTTTAGCGTCATAAAAAGTGTCTTTGGTGACAGTTGGATGTTTGCACACCGACTCCAGTGTGACGATAGGGATTCATAAAGATGCATGCGAGGTGGCGAAAAAGATGCAAGATTATCGATGATGCGGCGAAAAGTTAGACTGGGCTGAGAGACTGGATTGAAAACCCCACAGCTCGGACATTCATGTCTTCTTATCAATGAATATCTGGACACTAAAGTATTGAAGGTATAACTAGAGATAACACTGGAGTATTCCACCGTCACATCCTGCTGTGACTAGTGAAAGCTCAGGTGTTGTTTCCAAAATTTATTTACACAAAACCTAAACAAGTTATCAGTGAAGTAATGTGTATTAATTATTTACCAAATTTCAAGTTTAATGATCCAGACTATTCAGATCCTGGCTACGTGAACTATTCTCGGGAAGTTTTCATTTATGACAAAACATTTCCATTGTAATTTTCACATTAGCTTTCTGTTTGGGAGTATACAGCATCGAGCATACAGCATAATTATTGATTCTGACTCAATAAACAAATACATCAATTAATCCGAAATCTATAGGCAGCCTGATCATTCTTCCTAAAGGCATAAAACAAATTTGCATGAAGACAAAAATTTAATTAAAGTATTACAAAGAATTAACTCGTAAATGTGGCTGCCGATGAATTTGACTTTAGTTTAGTTTCCTTTGCACAGCTATTCACTCTCGAAAACTTTTCCCTAAGGAAAATCATGCGTGAGCTCTAATTAAATAAAGTGCTCCAAAATGTCTGAAGTGTCCTCGTTGAAGCTGAGAGAGAGAGTACAGATGCGATAAACGGGTAAGCTCAAACACATTGTTTCTTTTTACTGATTTATGACAACGTTATCTGCTACTACTACAAAGCTTATACTCAGGTATAAATAAACGATGACCACCAATAAGTTACACGTAGTTACATATACTACAAAATTATGTGTAGAACATAAACCACTATCATCCAGTAGTACAGCACTGCTCTTGCCCATTTTAGTGGTTGGCAGCGAGCAAGCATCACGGGCTACTTTAATCCTCGAACGATCCTAGACTTTTTGCTGGGTGTGTCGCCTTTCCTATCAATCCTCCTAAAGTGCTCCGGACTAAACACGGTGCGTGAGTTGAGGGCTTACGAAAGCCCGCGGTAAAAAGTGCTTTTGTCCTTGAGTGGCTTACCAGCACTTTTAGATCTTTTTCTGCGGTTGACCATAATTGGAGATGACCAAGCTCCAACATCACTGAGGTCAGATAATCTATGTTCAAATACAGGGACGTTACGTTTGAGGCATCTAATCGATAGATGTACTCGTTTGTCTACGCACAACAAGGGAAGTAAATGCATTTCTAAGGGAGTGTGTCTCAACAATTAATGGGATTGGGAAAGTGAATCAGAAAAATCTAAAATTATTCATCAGTCATTAATGAAATTATGAAATTATTATCAATAAAATTTTACAATTGCACCATTGGAAGCAGAGTTCAGTGAGAACAGAGGCAGGGTATTGTCCAGCCACGAGGTGACAGCAAAACCCTAACACATGATGGTGACCCACGCGTCCCCAGCGTGCAGGCGCCCAAGTGAATGTGGCTTTCAAAACAAGCAACTGCCATAGCTACATATACAGTTCTGTATAAGTGAGTTTTCGAACATAGGATAGAGAGTAAAGATAGTTCAGCAGCAGGAGGCGGAGATGTGGGAGTAGAATACCGGTGGGATGAAGAAAAGAATGAGAATTTTTAGGAGTCTCTTGAGATAAATACTTTAGAGGGAACTACAGCAGTTAAGGCCAAATTTTAATTAAATAATTTTCAGTGATTTTTACTTGATAATTACAGATTCTGTTGAGCAGCGTTTTTCGCAACGGCTTCCTAGTATTGCAATTCAGGTTGGGGCATTTATTGTTCCTAATTCTCAAGCAATAACTCCAGAGCTTTAACGATACTATTAATCAAACTAGTTTCTCTAATAATTCTTAAAAAAATGCTCGATCTTTATTTGACAAGCCTCTAAAATTGAAATTTTAAAACTATTTATTTTTTGTTACGACTGCTTGTTGTGATAACTATGAATATCCATCCATGTTTGATTCGTATTTTACAGAGAACCTGCTGTTGTTTTTTCAATTAGGGAGTTATCTCAAAACCAAAAATAGAGGGAATTTAATGAACGTAGTGCCTCATGAATAGAGGGAATTTTATCAACACAGAGCCAAAATTGGTGAATTATGGCGCGTTTAAAAAAAATGTCTTACAATGCTGTTTTGTTTTCAGTACCTATTTTTTTCTTCTACAACGTTCATTTTATTTAATAAACTTCCAACCAGATTTCCTGTTTCTATGCGCAGGGTGTGGAGCCACAACTTGAACACCGATTTCACAAGTTGTAATAAATGGTCCCTTAGCTTCACTCTCTTGATAGCACCTTTGTGATGGCTATAAAGACTTATAGTAGTGAGTCATAAACTAACTAATTTCAGAGTAATAATACTAGTAATAATAATTTATAACGCATTGTTCAGCCTCTGTTTTTTTTTTAAATTAACGGTTGCATTTAATGGCAGTATTTTCTTTCATTTCGCCAGACCATAATATTTCCCCCGATGTTTCGACTTCGCTACACATGTGCTGTGGCTCTGAAACTGTGCAATCATACACAAATATGAACTCATATTTTATGCTTGCATTTTACGGCATTTTTAATTATCGTTTCGATCCCAATTCTTGGCTTGCTTGTATTCTGTATATATGATACACTTCTTTTAGAATAAAATTTCTATAATTTTTTATAACAGACATAATTTCCGGTTAAAGCCTAATAAAAACATTTACTGCTTCTTACAACATTTTGTTTTAATTCTTCATCTCTGATCTTTTATATTTCATTGGTAGAAGTTTCAATCCTTTTTTTCATTCTTTGTAAGAGAGACCAAAGTTCTGTGATAGCTGGCCGACCGTCGCCGGTGGTAAACTCACCTCGTGTTGCTCATCGATCAGTCGCCGTGCCGTATCTTTGAAAATATTCGTTACGGGACACTCTCCCTTCAATTCATTCGTATCCATTCGTATTCTGGAAAAATACATTAGCATCAACGCTTTGTAAACTAAGCGAGTCTACGGAAGCATTTTTTATCTAAAATTTAATTTTGAAACATGCTTTAGAATGTAACAATTCGGGATCAATTCTCAAATCCTTAAATGGAAACAGAGTTTCGAAAAAAAGGAAACATTTTTTCCGGAATACTGCTCTGTGTCAAAGCAAATAAAAATAATAACCAGCTTGGTTCTTCGGAAAACAGCGTGTACAATTTGTTCGCGTGTGGATACTTGGTGTTTGTGTTGTGGCGAAAACTGCGCGCAGCATTTCCGAGACTGTTTCATCTAACGCTTAATTATTATCTAACACAGAACTAGGGTTAAAACAAAAAATTGAAATATATATAGTAATATCGCCACTTGAGAGCCACTTTTAGAGAGCCACTTTTGACAAAATTGTAATAAATTTTAGTTTTCTGATGTATTTCCCAACACTTTACTGAGTTTTAGATCATAAATTTTTCAACATGAGAGACGTCTTGAATTGTCTAGTACTGCAATGATCTATGTATAAGTATCTTATAAACAAAAGCAAGAGCTAAGCTTACACCTGAGTTCTAGCAAGTGAAGTTTAGTCTTTCCGCGGAAGCTACAGAACGAGGTCCGCGCGTCTTAGTGAGCACTGTAACATAGAGGTACTATCATACGTGAAGGAGGAATTATTCTCATAATACAGTATAATATTGTTGTGACTTTTCAAGTGTGAAGATCAATGTAAGTGATTTTCCTCGAGTGCGTACCGTTTGTAAATAGTCAAAAGTTGTTGAGGAATGTATGGTTCCTTTAAAACATCTTACGTAAAATGCGATTCCTAAATTTTGAATCTGTAAATGAATGTTCGCACTGAAATGGTTCATTGGTCTATCTCAGCAACTGGGAAACGATACTGGAACGATTGGATTTGCCAAGCTTCTCTCTCCCAAGTCAAATCAAAAGTTTTTATTCCAGTTAGCAGGTTTAGGAGGCGAGACAAGCATTTAAATTAAAAAAGTTGGGCCTTATTTTTTACTTTCCCCATCTCCTTTCGTGGGGTTGATAGCGTGTCTTTTAGACGGTATCCAGCTCGAGCTGAATCTATCGTCTCTGTATTTTTTCACTTTTTCTAATTAAGGGTGACTTTAATTAGCATAAGTGTTGCTTTTCATATCATGGCAATAATCTGCATGCATTATAAACGAACGTTACCCTCGTTGATCACTATCCATCTGAGTGCAATTACGTCTTATAGCACTACAGCATGCAGCAATCGCCGCTCTAGTACGGGAACTGCTTTCATAAATGCTCCTATTACCAAATAAATTGTATTAAAAATAGTTCATTATCTAAACAGGTATTCACTCTGCACAACTCGCAAATCCACGACAAATTCATAGGTGAAAAAAATCTTAAATTAGTTCCTTCATTACTAAAACGAACTACTACGTCAATACTAAAAACGAACGTTTCGGCCCTTGACCCGTCATCAGCTATAAATCTGCAAATGTAAAAAGAAAATTTAATACCATGACTAGGCAATTGCACACATTATACCGGGTGTCCCAAAAAAATGTCCTCGATTTTTAATTGATTCTTTCTCCGCGTTAAATTAACATATTTGAATTGTATTTTTTTCACAATGTAGTAATTTTGATTTCCTTTTCGATTAATTTAAGTTTTTGAAAATCGGTTGAATAATCACTTTACAATGATCGTTGTACTGAAAGGGGTATAAAAACTAATTGTCACTTGTGGTAAATGATTTGTTTAAATTGTTTGAATTGAAAGTTGCCCGCATATGTAGATTTGGAATATGAAACGTTTTTGCTCGCACGCACGCATTTTTAAAAATTTTTGCAAACAAAATGAGTTATTTTGAAAAGAAGGCGTTTAGGAGATACATTTTAAAGCGTCTTGGAAGTTAAACCAATTGATTTTAAAAGTTGCTTTTAGTGTAATCGCAGTCAGGAAACAATATCCTACCATCGCTACTGAATAATAATTCAAATTTGTGGTTTCCGAACATAAATTTTCTACAAAAATCTAAAAGATTCAATTTTTTACGAAACAATAATTTTAAAAATTTAGAACTAATTTAGAAATGTTACCAATAGCTATTGTGGTAAATTTAATTACAAATAAAATGAGATTTAAACCAAGGCGCTACTTCTAGCGCTGGTGGCTATTTTCTATGTTGGGTATAGGAGAAAAATTCTAAGCACAATACCCCACTCTACCCAGGTGTCTGAAATGGGTACTGGTCTTCGACCGGGGGAAAGCGTCATGGCGTCCTGGTGTTAGTTATAAGGCATTTGAAAAACCAATGTAAAAGGTGATATGTATCATGCTTCAATTGGAAATAAAGCATCCGTAGATGCCGATGTTTTTTTTTTTTTGTCTATTAACATGAGCAGCAAGAGCCCTCGAAATATGAAAACTTATATTTGTCAGGGGAGCAAATTGAATGAAAATATGAAAATATCAACCAGTAGCAAACAATTACATTTTTCAAAGACATGAGTATGAAATGTTGATGCAGTATTTCATAGACCAGTCAATTACCAATAGAGTGCGCTCCAAGCCAAGTCGCTACGTCAATATACGTCGAAGATATGCTAAATTGAAATTTACAATTTATTACTTATTTATGCAACTATAGAAGTAAAATCATGGGGTTGGTTATTTTCCCTTTTGGCATATTTATCTGAAAATTGCATCACATACGTAAATAAAGAATTCAACATTTTTCAAACTTTCTCTTAGAAAACAAGTAATTTTGAAAAGAAGAATGGGGCACTCTTCAGGGCGTTATAAAAGCCAAACAAACTGATTTCAAATGTTACTTCTAGTGTCATCGCACTTAGAGAACGATATTCTACGATCTCTATTTTTTTAAATTCAAATATGTTGTTACCGTCATTTTAGGAACTTTTTAAAAGGAAAACAAAAAAATCACATCAATTTTTTGGCGGGGAAAGGAATTATAATGAATAAAAACTAAAAATGAAAATGTCATAAATAGAGCTTGTAGTCCATTTAATTGCGAATATACCAGTAAACCTTAAACCAAGTCGTTACGTCAATAAACACAAGCGGTGTAATTCCAGATATATGAGGGAGATTTCAGCAGGAGCGCCAGGTGGCACGGGTGGTGCGTAACCCAGCACAATAGCTGGAGTGTGACTAGCGTGTTATCTCGAGTCATGAGCTCTGATGGGTTAATTGCTAAAAAGTTTTAACCTGTAATAACTTCGCTTTCTTGAATGCTATTTTAGAGCGAAGGAAGCAATGGCATGCTTCCCAGCCAATAAGGCAGCTCCACCGCAGCGCAACCAACCACTGAGCATCGTCGAGGATCGATATCTCCCGAACCATTTTGTCTAGAAGCATGAAATTCAAAATGAAGTACAAGAAAGCCTTTGTGCATGCATTCCTACAAAAAAGTTATTTTTGGTAAAAATGTGAGCAATCCCCTTAACTAACTCACTTGGTCGTCGTGAACTCATGATGCTACTTAGACTACACCTTTTTCACTTCAAATTAATCCAAGTCAAGTTCAATTTAATCCAAGTCAAGTTCAATTTTATCCAAGTCAAGTTCAATTTTATCCAAGTCTAGTTCAATTTAATCCAAGTTAAATTGAAATTAATCACAGCCAAATTTTACATTCATATATATAGGAATACACTTGGATTTTAGTATGTAATGTTGTCTTCCGTACTAGCGCTTTTTATATAATTTTAAAAATGCCTTTTTCAGGATCTTATGTACCGATTTCTCTAAAATAGGAGTATAGAAGAAAAGTGTTTCTCATTGAACTTGGATCAGCGCTTCCCTCAAGATGGATCTCTACAACCAATCAACGGATTATGAAACAAGTGAAGATGAAAAAGAAAAAAACGCCCAGGAGTAAAGAGAGGAAAATACAAGAAAACACAAGAAGAAAATGCGGAGGGGAGATGTTGCATTGCAAGATGGAGATTGGAGAGCATTGGCAACACTTTTCTTGCTAATGCAGGATTGTATTTGTGTAGTAATGTACTCATATAAATTGTAATCTAACAGAATCGTACATTATGTTGTACTCAGTGAATCGCATTTCTATATTTTTTTAAAGATTAAATACACATATCGTCCGGTAGTAATCTTTTGTATTTGCTTGCATATATGATTTCATATATATGTGATAAAGTGGAATTTCACGTAAATAAAAATCTACATGTATAAATGAATCTTCGAAATTATGTGAATGTGTTACAAAAAATTACCTTTTGAACATAGACATTTGAATGTATGCTCACTGTCCTCAATGTAGAATTGTAAAACAACTTTAATGAGGAGTATAATACGAAGTTTTTAAAATTGACTTGCATCTTTTACACCGCTCAAAGATCTGAATCACACTCTGTCTCCTGATGCTGGATACCTACCACATTTTACGACAGCTTGTTTTATATTTCAGAAATTTTATGCATTCCTTGCTGAAGGGAAAAACGACTGTCTTGCTCATCACATCCAAAAAATGCATATATAACACAAAAAAACTTAAATTAACAAATGATTATGTCAATTTTAACTCAACTCAGGGTTCGATTAATTTGACTTTGACTTGGATTAATTTGAACTTGACTTGGATTAAATTGAACTTGGCTTGGATTAATTTGAACTTGACTTGGATTAATTTGAAGTGAAAAAGGTGTAGTAAGCAGATAGCGGGCTCCCGTAACTGCCGTAGTGTTGCCAAACATGTCTTTAAATAGTAACTTGCATGAAATACTATACTACAGGTCTGTAACGCCAAAGACGGTGTTTTCTAATTAGCGCTCGTTTTGTCACCACTTCTAGAGTTAGGAGCACGGTTAGGAGTCACTCTTGGCGTTTTTAACGAGTTGAGGAGACATCAGAAGACAACAACTTGTCGGTAAAATAAATTAAACAAAGAAATTTGAGAAAAAACGTATTCAAGGACTTTGAGTCAAGATGAATTTCTAGATTGATATTTTTTGCTCTTTCGAAACATTTGAGGCACTCACTGGGACAAAACTGAAAGCAGTTCGAGTTTAAGACAGCATAGATAACTTTTCTGATCATTTCGTAATTTTCCGCAACATTTCCGCATTTGTCAACAAAATAGTTATAAAAATATTTATCAAGTTCATTAAAAACTAGTTCACCACCACCGTTTGCAGAAACGATATTCAAGAAAGTGCGAAAAATTCATCTTGCAATTTCAACAAAAAATCGTCTATCATCTGCCCAATGGCATTTTAAGCATTGAACCTGAGAACAGTCTCGTTATGCTGTTCATAAGTAATGAGCACACTGATGAAGAGGTCTGGAGTATGAAACACATGGGCTCGTTGGGCTACAAAGACTGCTGTAATGTACTTCTTGCATGAATAAGGTGCGCATACGCTCCCCTTGTCGAATGAATTATCTAGCCGTACTTCAAAGAGCGCATTGAACTAACGCTTCTTATTATACATGAAATGGCTGAAGCCTAATCTTCCGTAGTTAGTCATTAACACGATCGATTAATCAGTATTCAACAAAGCCAAAGAGAGAAAACGTAAAACTATGAAGTTATGCAAGGTGAATTATGTAGAACTTTTGGTAGGTGTCAGCGGTAGATGGTTATTCAAGGTGCTTCTCAGTTACCGCACCGACTGTCCTGGGAATACGTTTATTCTCTTGCTTGCTCTTGAACGCGTCAAAATGGAATTGTGCATAATTCTATGAAATGTTTCTACGGAGACGAATACTAAGAGCTACTTTCCCACTCATTTTTATTACATATTGATTCTGTGGTGACAAAATTAAAACAATCAAATTTGTTGTCCCAATTCTCAAGTCCAGAAACTTATGTTAAGACTACTGAACAGACGTTGCTGATGTTTGAGAGTGAACTGCTTTTTCGAGATACGCTAGGATTTGAAACCGTTTATTATGGGCTAAAATTCATTGTTGCTTAACTTTTGAATTATCGTACAGGTAATTTCCAGCTATTGCTTTGTATAACATACATGCAAGTGAGTGCTATCAAGACCAAGATGGCAAGAAATGAGAGCAATTCGTTGCCACGATGTATCATAGCTTTGAGGCTCATGGGCATTTACTTGCAGCGAATGGAGGATGGAATCTCACTTCAGCACACTAGATTCTCGCAGGCAAATCCTCTACGTGATGAGTTACGTCAATGCCTTCCTAGACTATCATCAAGTCCTGGAACCTTACGGATGGCTGCTGCGGATAACTCAAACACTTGGAAAAGTGGTATTTTACCAAAAGTTGTTTGGTATATTGTGTTGAATGCTTTGTATGTATGTGGCTGTATCTACGTGATCGGCTTTCGAGATTATTCTCTGACAAATTTCTCGGACATAATCATGAACCTTTGGTATCTGGTGCCTACGGTAATGGTCTTATTGTCTATTTTGACTTGCACATTCAAGCAGCGTTCTTTTTCTCGTCTATTTGCTACGATGGCAAAAATCCCGAGAATTGAATCCAAGCACGGTCGGTTTATCAGCTCATTTGATATTGCCCTTCTTCTGAGTATGATTGTCACTCGATTTTTCGGATTATATTCCGAAGTAAATGATATGATAGGAATTGAAAATGATAAAAAAAGGCCAACTTATGAGATAATTACAACAGTTAGTTATTTTTTGTTCTGGCTTATGTTCCTCACTTACATTGTGAGTTTTAATTTCCTCGTCAGCCTCCTGACTAGATTTTTAAAACAAACTTCCTCAGTCTTGGATGACCAATCCACTACTTCTGACAAGCCTGAAGAATGTGCTGCTAATACGCTGGAAGATATCGACCGCAGCTCGCAAGCATCGAAGTTGAGCACCACGGAGCTGCTGAAACAAACTGAAAAAACCCTGCTTTTGATTGACAGAGGAATTCTCCAAATTACTGACGTGTTTTCTTGGGTGTTAATTTTCATGACAGTGATGTTTATGTGCGACCTCGTTTTTGGTTTGTACCTCGTCACATCAGCGCTGCAGAGGGGCAATTTCAACGTTTTCACGCCGTTGGTTTTCGCCGTGGTGGCGTTTTGTTTTTTGCTGCTCATCCACAACCCTGCAGATTCTCTGTCTGATGCTGTAAGTACGTGCCTACTAACTTATAATGAGAGTTTTTTAGTGCGTATGTATTTTTGAAATGCACGGCTCACTCTTAAGGAAAAATAATTCCGTACATCACTTATGGACGGAACAAGACGTTTGTATGGAGTCACTTAGATATAATACAGATAAACCATGCGTCGTGGAACTTATGTTAACAGAAGTTTTTCTTAAGAGGTATTTCAGTGTGTTTTGAAATGAGAATTCTGTGAGAGTTCTTAGCGTTTCATTTCTAATGTTAGGTTCCTATTTCCAAACCATTCTCAGTAATTGAAGATCGACTTATGCTTCGTGCTCCTATTGTTAGCTTTTCTTTATTGTTAGCTTTGCAGAGGAGCCTAACATGCCATAGCTTGGTAAAAGTCTAAATAATGGCATGCGATGAGCCTCAGTGGTGATGAAATTCTAATTCTTTTTGATTAGTGACAATATTAGCCTCCGTGGTGCGAGTGTACTCGTAACTTTACCTCAAAGAAATTTCAGAGACACTCATCGTTCATGAGATTGGTTAACTACAATGATAAGTCAGAAATTTGCACGAGTTCTTAATGTACATATAAGCCATCATCTCTAATAAGGTTTTATTTACCTTAGTATTCAATATGAGGTCTATAAGACATCTATCTCACGACGGACCTTCTCGACAAGTAGATTTCTTTCTCTTTTTTTCGACATGGCTGAGTTTTTCAATTTTTTGAAAACATTTATTCAAGATTCTATATCATTTTTAACCCATGCGTAATATCGTCTTACAGGAGGAGGAGTTCATTTTGAAGCTCCGAGAGTTCATTCATTGCCGCGAAAATGGGACGCCTCTTACGGTAAGGATGGATTAAATTATTGAAGAGTTAACATGCAGAGCAAACTAACTATTCATAATTGACGTTTACAAATACTGTTTATTGTTCATGATTTCCGAATCTACGTGTTTGAGATGAAGTTCATAAAATCGATAATGACCTTGCATAGTTAATTAAAACAATGTCGAATGATCTTAAATCAGCTCGTTTTCACTAATGCATGCTAAACCTGTAATTGTCATAATTTTTTATGGCCATTTAAAATGATAATATAACTGAAAAACAAGTTATTTTCAAGACCATGCGCAAAACCTTGTGTACTCTAAAGGAATAACTTGAAATTAGAAAATAAAGTAAATCAATTTCAACGGTTTTCAATCACATGACAAATGTAGAAGAAAATCACTCTAACGACTCTAAAAAGTCGTTTCTTCGTATTTCCGTTGTTTTATGAAATTAAATAAAACGAGAGAGCCGCAGCAATTACCCATTGAAGACGACTGATCAAAGTTTCATCAGAGCAATAAATAATTCTACCTCAGTAACTCAAATGCCTCACCATATTCGACATGTGTGTTTCCTAGTCAGCGTTGTCCCATTGGCTCAGATGTATCAGATTCAACGTGAATGAACATTACATCGTCGTCAAAACTAGCTTGGACTAACGGCGAGCAGCCATCTTTATTTTTCAACGTAAGTCGAAAAGCGTACACTGCTATTCGTAAGAAGTTTATTTCCTGTACATGAATACCGCAAGTGACTAAAAGTGTTACTTGGTATTTAAAAATAGATTTCTTACTAATTTTAACAGCCAGTATTCGCGTACATCTCAACTCATTCGTAGTTTACAGCTCACGACATTTTGCGATTGATCAGCATAAAGTCTTAAAAAAATATTTCCTTGCCTTCCATTATGTCCCCTCAGTTCGTTTTCTTCAGGAAGTTATGCACACATGTGATGGACCGGTTGTGTGTGTTGCATTCTATTAAATACATAAACAAGATTTTCTTGGAAAGTAAGCAGGGTGGTTATTTTGTACGGGCTGTTCTGAGTTTGGATTTTTTATTCTGAATTAGTTTCTGTTTCTTGATGACAGGAGTGACTTACAGTAAGTATGTAAAACCTGATTCCTCATGAAATATGCAGTACATTTAAGAATCTAAGAGTATTTAAAAGTGTTTCATGCTCAGAGAACCACTAGTCTTTCCTTCTCACATGTACAGCGATTTGTTTAATTTGTTTACCTTTTTCTGCAAGGAATTAATGTTAAAATTTAGGAATTTATTATTATACTACTGACCGTCAAAGTTAAAGTAGTGAAAGTTGTTCTTTTCTTCGATAGCAATAGCAGAATGGTGAGTGAATGTCTTGCATTTCGTTGTTTCTCCCGTGCTAGGAGGTTCACTTTATTCTTTACACCGCCAGAAGAATGGTGGAAGTTAATTCAACAAAAACAACAAGAGGAACCACAATATCAGTTCAGTGCAGTACAGGAGGTGCAGTACGTGAGCCAAAAGGCTCCTGGATGTTGTGGAGCTTCGTGCGAGTCTGCAAGCTTCGATTCATTAAACTGATATTTTATACATTAGTATTAGTAAATCGCATCGTGCTTCATAGACTTTGAGCTCATAAAATCTGAAAGCTCGAAAAAATTCACTGGCACTTGAGTTCTCCAAATAATTCATGACTTTTTTCTCATATTTTCTATGTCAAAAAAGGTATCAATACTTGGTGCTTAGTTACACTTTGGGTTACACATTTGCAACTTGATTGTCATGGTCATATCATAAATTCTTGATGAAAATCAGTGCTGTAAATTGTGGTGGGTGAGCCGTATTCTTAACATATGGTCCTGAAACTTCAAACCGTCCAAAGAAACTTTGTTGGGACATGAAGTAGCAGATCCAAGTCCATCCAAGAAAAAAATGCTCCGAAATGTGAAACTGTCTTCAGCTGCCTGCTCATGGAGGCAATGGAAGATGAATTGCGTAATTCCATTGCGAGGTTATAAATTCAAACTTCAATTTGTAAATCGCTCAAATTGAAAGTAAACCATGATTTTCCAGATCACATCAATCGCTTTCAGTTCTCAACAGGGCTTTATCGACGTTTTCTAACGAGCAACGAACTTTTTTTTCAATCCAATGCGGTAGATGTTTGTGGAATATTTAAAAGATTTCAAGAGCGTAAATTAATTTATTTTATTCAATTCCCAATGTACAATCCTCAGAAAAATCATTTTGGAATACTCACGAGACTTACTGATGTTCTGCTAGCAATATCGATAAATGCTGGTTTCATACATTCTTGCCAACCAGGAGTCCAGTCTTCCTCATTTAAAATCTAGGAATCCAGTCTTCCTCATTTAGAATCTAAGAATCCATGATTTCACATTTAGAATGTTGTGCGTTCACTGCTGGAAGGTGAATCAGCTTCGTTTTCTTGTCTTTAATATGTAATTCTTCTCCTTATCTTTCTAATGCCTAATGTCAGTCAATTGAAGTACATATATCGTGGCCAGATTTTCCACTTTAACGAAAACCGCTAACTCGGTTTTCATTCAATGCCTCAATTTTACCTTAAACAAAGCCTAGGAAGAAAATGATCGCACCTAAAAGATATCGTTATTTGATAAACAGCATCTCATAATAAATTTCTACTTGAACCAAAAAATTTCAAAATAGTGCGAAAAAAACGTTAGAAAATGTGCAGACAAGTAAAAAAATGCTTCGGCATGTTCATTTAAGTTCATCTGATACGTATACTTTTGAAACTATCAATGCGTAAAGCTTGGTGTTTTTCTTCACGACAGACCGCAGGCCTCCACATCGCGCTCCAGAGGCCGCGGCGACTCACGCTCTGTAACTACGGCAACATCGGCAGGAGTTCTTTCATTAACGTGAGTCTTCGTCGATTATTTCATCAATGAATGATGAACTCATGAATTTTATAGGGTTTGAAAGACTAGAAAATAGTAAAAATGCAAGGAGAGATAATAAATGAATGAGCTAGGAGTTAAATGACGAATACAGTTTTAAAGACGCTCGAGGGTTAAGAAATTCATTAGCTCAGAGTTATTATGTACTCTAATACATAAGAATTTCGACGCACACATTGATCCAAATGACAATCGAAATTTTCCAGAATTTAAATGTTTTCGAAAAATAGCGAAAAAGAGAAACTAGAAAAAGAATTTGTAATTTCTCACTTACCATAACATCATTTATCCTGTATTTTATTAAATATACCGATAAAGATATATTTACTCCGTGAAGAGGGTGGACAGAGTCAACGAATTCTGAAAAACACATTGTGCCGCTTCGTTTAGTAGGCAATGGAAATTAGGAATAGTCTGTACCGGAAAATTTCTGCCCCAGTCACAAAATGTTTGATGGTTTGTCCATTTATGAGAGCGGACTATCAGAACGCCACAGCCTGCACTTACTTTTCCTCCATGCTCTCCCTGACCTTCATGACACCAGTTCCTTTTTGCTGCTGTTGAACCGCCAGACCCAGTCTCCAGTTCTGACCATGTTAGTCGCTGTGTAGACACTTAATCGTGCTGCCCACGCCATTAACCATCGTGCACGCCCACTGCTGTAAATTTACTGTACCAAAACATATTTCATCTGCGTCTTCACTCCATTACGACGGGGTTCACCTATACATTTCTAAACCAGGCCACAATTTCAAGCTTACATCACGGGAAATGTTGTACATTGTATTGTTGTACAACTCTAAAGTTCAAGTATTAGTGACCAATTTAACTACTCTCCAAACTGAAACTAAATTTTTTCGTTCACTGCATAGCGTCTTAATTCCTTGGATACTGTTTGTGTTTCGATTTTAGGGCTTACAGCATCTTGTTCAGATGAGAACTTCTTGTGCAAACAATAGTCATTATGCACCATCAGTTTGATGACAGTTCATTCTTTTGATAATTACGTTTACCTCCTCTTCTCTTTTCCATTGGCAGACGCTGGCGTTCATGATTTCTTACGTGGTGGTGACTATACAGTTTTCTGGATCCACCACACCGGAAGAGACTCCTTGAATTGAGGCTGGTGTCACTGCTGCTCCTTCATGATTGTGATTGCGCAGGATCGCTGAAAGTTGTCTTGGTTTTACTAAATGCCGTTTATTACGATGCAAGCTTACCCTTACACATTCATAACACATTTATTTCCTTCTCACTTCCATCACCCACTTCCACACCAAAATAAAGAATCGTCCCTCACTACGCAATAATAATTACTCAGTACGTTATGATAATTATAAGCTCTGAAAATGTGTCAGTACGTACATATCTAAACTGATAGATTCGAGAATCAAGTGCAGCTATGAACCGTGATCACGTAGAACGCTCTTCATAGAACTGACAAAAAATGGTGAACGGATTATGCTTGGAACGGTGTATCGGCCTCCAACAGCCTGTCCGTTATCTTTCCTGAATGAGCACCATCGTAATATGTCGCAGATTATATATAGAGTCGCTATTCGTAGAACTGGCTAGAAATGGTAAGCGAATTGTGCTTGGAACGGTGTACAGGCCTCCTACAGCCTGTCCTGTATCCTTCCTGAATTACCTCAATTGTGAGGAATAATTGCATGAAGCGCTCACGCAATCGAGTTTAAAGAAAAAACGAACCGTTTTCGTTAAATTTAATTAGAACTTCAAGTTTACTGCAACAACACAGAGTAACTAACAAAATTTAATTGCGGTAACTGCCTTCGCAACAATAACTAGTAAAGTCGCAGAGTATGCGTTTAATTTTCTTTTGAGACTTTATATTTTAAAGATTAAATGTTACACATTTATTTAATTAAAATGTGCGAGATCGCACGATCAAAACCGACAGCCAGAGTAAATCAATTCCGCTTGCCCACATAGGCCAGGTTGAGCCGAAAGCAAGCGCGGAAAGGTAGGGCAGAAGCTTGACTTGAAGGATTAGGTGCCGGAAACTTTCAAGTCAGTAGCGGCAAAGTAGCAAAACACCGTCACGCTGGGAGCCAGGCCGCAGAAGGCAGACTGACTGCCGCGATTTCATCTAGAAATTCTCCTCCGCAATCTCCACACCTGGGAGCGGAACGGAAAGGCCAATACCCAGCACCAGCTGGAGGACAATTAAGAAAGAAATAAAAACAAACAAACGAGTTGAAGTTTAAATTCATCAGCAAACTTGCAACATTTATTTCACTTTGAATTACCTAATTCAAATTCCTAAAGGGAGCCGACTGAGTAGACAATCAAGGCGAAGGACCTGGGCTGCGATGGTAAGCTCGTACTGCAGGAAAAAATTACTGAACATTAGAAACCAAGACTTTACGACCATTACAATGAACTGATCAAACAAAATTTCCAATTGAAAAATTCGACGAATATGATGAATAAGACAATGAACAATTAACAATTTAAATGAACAATTAACAATTTGACACACATCGAAGTTTATAAATGGCACCACTCAGTGTATGAACTTTTAGGCGAAGAATTATTTATCATGAATAAGCATTAGTGTCGATAAGACAAAATACATCATATTCACATACAAGAGAAATATATATTTTCCACGCACTAAAATCGACAAAGATGAAATCGAAGAAACTAACTCATGTAAATTCCTGGGCATTATAATAGATAAACATCTGACCTTCAAAGAACACATCGCTCATTTCAATACTAAGCTATCAAAATCCGTTGAAGTCCTCCATAAAATTAAAAATGTATTGCTTAAAGAAACTTTGCAAATACTTTACCGAACGCTCATTTCACCAAATTTACAATATGGAATAGAATCATGATACGGAACTGATGAAAATAAATCCAATGTTTTCTTTACTCTGCAAACAAGAAACATTAGAGCGGTAAAGTACCTAGAATATAATGCTCACACAGATGATTTATTATACAGTTTAGAAATATATAAATTCCTGAATGTTTACAAACTCTCCGTGTGGAATTTCATATATAAACATTGACCAATGATGGCGACGAAGACCTTATACGAACACTAACTGCACAAACTGGTCATCACGATCATTTAATCCGAAATAGAAGTAACTTCATGCTCCCTCATCATTCAAAAGCCCTGTCACAACCTCGGTCTTCTTCATTGGAACTAAGGACCTGGCCCTGCGAAGATCCGCGGTAGAAATTCTTACTAAGTTTTCAAATTGAATCTTGAATCCTTTTTCATAGCGGAATATTAATCATGTAAGATAATTAAATCATTTCCTTTCTCTTAAATGATTCTTCCTGAATTAGTAATTTGACATATTTAATGTCAATGATCTTCAGTTTGTTCTCAAGTCCTTTCTAGAATATTCAATTAACATCTAAGCCAAATAAACTTCTTTTTAAAATTAAGTATCGAATTTAGAGTGTACTGCTTCATTGCTCAGTCTAGAGCGCACCTCGGTAAGTAAATTAGGCTTAACACAATTGCACACCTTAGAATAGCGTTGGTGGTAGGATGCCCTAGAAGTCACTGAACTTATTCTGTCCCACAGGTAGCTATTCTCAAATTTGACCATTGTACTACAATTCAGAAAAAATCTACTTCTGTATCGCTTGTGATAAATAAATTGTTTAAATTATTTAAATTGTTTAAATCACTAGAAAGAAAGAAATTTCTTATTAAAATAATGGTATGACAATTCTCCCGATATCGGGCTGTAATTAAGTAGAGTGGTAGCAGAACGTCACTACTATACTAAAATTTATGGAGAAGCTTGAGCCTCGTCAGCCAAACGACATATTCGTACGAGTATCAGAGCGAGAAGCGTGCTGACTCGAGCTTCGGGTCTGCTACTCACTGAGCCGCTAAGAATGTGACCGTCCGTCCCGCTGTACTCCAATGTTCCCTGTGCCTACTGAAACACTTATGCTAACTTTATCCTCAGTTAAAGTTTCATCAGAGCTAGGTTCACCGAACGTCTTGGGGTGAAGTTTAATCAAATGAACAATTTACCCTAGGAAAGAAAAACCTACCAAGCCTCTTAATCAGTAATTGATATCCTTTTCTGGCCAGTGCTTCGTCCACGACATACTTTGATCAAGAGAGGAAATACAGAAGCCTAATATCTATATAATGGTTGCAAATAGACAAGCTTTAATTACTGGAATCCTGTATTGACCTTTTACCTCGGAGGAAAAGGAGCACCCCAGTTATTTCCTCACTCGCTTAATTGTCGATGGCGCCATTGATTTCGAAATTCTCCTCATATTATTGAAAGGTTTCAAGAAGATGTACGAATTACGTAACTATCCTACCGTGTCGAAAATGTCTAATTTCAGTGAGGGATGTAATGACAGCTCTGTTATAGCAACCTGCGTAGTGTCGACTATCCATAGAGACCAACCATGCCGGTGAAATCTCTCTCTCTCTCTCTCATCCATTGTTCCTTTGGATGTCTTTCAAATACGTAAATGGAGATACGTAGATGTTCGTATCATTCTTTCTGAATTAGCCAGGGAAAAATTAAAGCTGCACTGAAGAAATAAGAAATAAGATAAGTATTTCTCTCATTGAGCATTGAAGACTTGGGGCATGGCAGTGACTCTCTATTGCGACAATTAATTTTGTCACCTCATCAGCATTATCCAGTATATTCAGGACTTGCGCTAGACTAAATCAATGCGTATAAGTGTATTAGTATTTTAAATAAGTCTTGTAAAATAATGATACTCTGAAATTCTAAAATTTAACCTCAGTTAAACCTGAAGAGTCTGAATCTGAAGTTAGGTTCAATGACTTCACGATTGAGAACTAATTACTGCTCAAAGCAAGGAAATCAATTCATGGAATAGGACAACAGATAATTATACGAGTTACTGAGATAGGAGAGAGGAGATTGCAGTTGATGGACAAAATACAGTCAGATGGGTAGCTTTCAGAAGAGCGGCACCAAGCTCATGAGTACTTCGGACTGTGTAATGTAAAGCGAGTCTGGCTGGTGTGACGACACACGGGTGAAAATGCCCTCCATTAAGTAGTTATAGTTTTTTGCCTGCGGTGAACCACAGTTGGGCATTAGAAATGTGTTTGGGAAGCACTGCATTTGGCTGGTCTATGTACAAAAGAAAAAGTCCTGCTTGATTAACATTTGACTATCATAGCCAGTAGCTACGCCTGTCGGTTTTCCACTTATCGATCGTTAATCATGGTTTTGGAGGTATTTATTGTAGAAATATGAGTAGATATCAAATATTTAGAACTTAAATACATTCTGGAATAGCGTTACAGAATCATTATTTATACAGGGTGTTTCAGAACAAGAGGTACAAAATTGCACACCAAGTAGAAATTGGAAAATTGAACACTTTTTCTTCTATGAAATTGTCCGAAAACAATCGGGTTTTCGAGATGTTAGCTGTTTGTTGTTTAAAAGGATGAAATTTAATGACACAATTACTCGCAATATTTATTTTTAATTTACTTCACAAAAAATTTTCAACATGTGTTCCTCCTACATCAATGCACTTTCCAAATCTTAGCCTTAACGACTAACGGATATTAGGAAACACGTCTGGCATTTCAGAAATCTGACCAACAGCCACTGCAATCTGGCCAAGAGATCTTCCTTAGATTCAATGAGTGTAGCATGGGCAAAGGTCTTCATGTGTCCCCCAAAAAAAAGAAATCGAATGGAGTCATATCAGGAGATCTAGGAGGCCATGAAACAGGAATAGAAGTGTTTGTAACGTAAATTCAAAGTGAATATTGCGAGTAATTATATAATTAAATTTCATTCCTAAAACAATGAACAGCTGGAATCTCAAAAACCCGATTTTTTCGGACTATTTCAGAGAAGAAAAAATGTTTATTGGGCCACATTTTACTTGGTGTGCAATTTTGTACCTCTTGTTCTGGAACCATGCATAGTCTCCTAAGAAAAAGATGTTTGTGTGTTCAAAATATTGTAGATCAGCTTCGAATGTTAACAATTCTCATTCTCAAAGTTGTTATAAAAAGTAAAGTTACAAAAAAATGGTTTTTAAAACTTCAAAAAACGTTAACAAGCCGATTCTGCTCACCTGCAAATAGAGCTAAGATGTTCATGTGCCTATGATTTATAAATAAATTTGTACGAAATAACGCGTGTTATATGTCTGGTCGTGCTATGCTAATTTCCCAGCTTTGCAAATCTTTTCAACAAATTCCTCGTTGATATCGACAAAAACATAACTAGTAATTTCTCTCGAGACCAAACGTATTTAAACTACTTGAAGCAATTTAAAGAAAATCTAAATTCATTCCTTTTTGCATCAACTAATTCCTCCGATGCTTTCAGCTGTATTTGGAATTTAAAAGATAAATAAAAAGAATTGAAGTCGTAATCAGCAAAACTATTAAAACATTTAGTTACTTATTAATTTACTAATTACTGATCCTGAGGCTGATTTAATACCCTTTACCTCTCAGACTTTATTCAGATATTCTCAGAATGTCAGAATTACGATCATTTTAACAAGAAAACGGAGGAAATTCATACTTCTTTACTCTAACATACCCAGATCTCAACACGGTTTCCATTACAATGATATTAAGGCTTGAAACTAGAAGAAAAACTGTTAAGGAACATTTGAAAGAAGTTTTGGACACGAAACAGAATTGATAAATCTTACTGTTAGGAAATAACTGTCTCGTCTTTATTCAATGCATCAAACTGGTTGGCCTACTGCTGCGGAATAAAACTAACCCTAATTTTATTCTTGTATGTCAAAGTTTCGTTTACATCATTATACCATATGGTAAATTATTGCCGTGTGATTTTTCATCCTCTGACGTCAGTCTTTTACCTAGAGTACATTTAAATTATTTGTTCTACAATGAATAAAATCTTGAACGTAGATGAAGATTTGAAAGTGAAAATGAAAGAAAAACAGTATATATTAACAAAGATGAAACAAAAACCATCGTTGTTTTTTAAAATGTCTTAATATTAAAATTCATACTTGGTTAACGCACGTGGGTATGATAATACCCATGTCAATCGACGAACAAATGAATGAGAGGAAAACATGAAAATCTATTCTCCTTGTTAAGTTATCCTAACGTTTGATAATGCATTTTAATACAAGCAGTAAAAATAATACAATGCCAGTGACGTAATGAGGAAAAAACTCATGCTACAGCTTAGGATTTTGCGATGTTAGGGTAAAATTTTAAAGATAAATTTTGTATAAGTAAATAATACGGTGAGCTAGACTATAATTTCCGCATTCGGAACTCTCATTTCTTTCTAACGTATCAACCCGATAACTCGTTTTGAGAAAATGTTTAATCACACCAAAAATTTATCATATTTCCCAACTAAGTAATGCTGGCACAAAAGAGATCACAGGAGTCAGAAGCAAGAAAACGATTGTTGCACAACATTAACCAATACATTTTACAACACAAATGGAGCAACTCGTGAAATCGACTGCACAGACGCTTTCATAAAATACTCCCGAGCGTCAGAAACGAGAAACTGCCCTACGAGACTAACAAAAAATGAATACTACACAAATAGAAAAAGTTTATGTCTAACAAAGTTGGTTCATAAGATGCATCACATTGATTTTTAAAACTGTTTTAACATGATGATCTTTTGTTGGTAAACGTTCATGGGTGTCAGAGCAACCCATGTCAATGTTTGAACAAAATATTGAGAGAAAAACGTGAAAATTTACCTGTATGGCCAAGATACTCTGAGTTTGTTAATGCTTATCAATGCATGTAATAAAATAAATCTGAAAACTGAGACACACTGGGGTGGAACGCGTCTGACAGTCATCACGTACATATTGACACATGAGCCTTGGCTTCTGCGATATCACAGCATAATGTTGATAGTGTAATAGGTGAAAGTAAACAATTCTGTATTGAAAACTAATAAGTAGAAATAGCAAAAAATTGAAATTATATCTTCGGGTAAGCATTTCAAAATAATACCAAGTACCTAAAAAATATATTTTTAACCACACAACAAATTAGATGCCTTAGAGTAACCGAACTCGTGCCAGGGCTTAGAGGCGTTGTTCGGGTCCAATGACAGTCATTTCTCCACCTGTCTTAGGTAATTATTTTAAATAATTATTGTACTGATATGTTCTTTGAGGAAATTAATTGCTTGTCTAAATTGCTTGTTCTAGATTTCTCGACAGGCATACGACTGTAAATTAATACTACTCTTTAGTACACTAACATTTGGTTTGTGCTGGAGCGTCTACTGACCATATTCATCAGGTCAAGGGATCATCGAAAGTATCCTACTTATTATTTCTTGGGACAAAATCATCGATTTCTGACCAATAATGCGAACTGTAGATTTGTATATTCAGCCAAATGTCCCGTCTTTTTAGTCAGTCTGTAATTATCTGACAATTAATTGCACAAAAGATAATGTTATGAAGCAGAATGATACCCTCAGGTAATTTTAGCTGCCATATGTTACGGTTATTTTTATGAAACAAACATTATGCATTAAATTTAGCTCCAGTTTGTTTAGATGTCAGAAGATTATTTTTTAAGCATAACTACAGCTCGTTGAAACGTTTATTTAGAGCAATTTGTTACTTGTGCTGGCCCAGTGCTAGCGTTATGGTTATTTTTATGAAACAAACATTATGCATTAAATTTAGCTCCAGTTGGTTTAGATGTCAGAAGACTATTTTTTAAGCATTACAACAGCTCGTTGAAACGTTTATTCAGAGCAATTTGTTACTTGTGCTGGCCCAGTGCCTAGCGTTATGGTTATTTTTATGAAACTAGGCATTAAGCTTTTAACCTACTAAATCTATTTCTCGACCACCACCTAATCTCCAATTTAGTTATACCGTATCCATTATATCAGTAAATTTCTAACTGAATACAAACCGAAAAAGTTGCCGTTTTGTCCAAAAGGAATCTAAACAATCACGTTACGAGGGTGAGATAATTCAAATATTAAGAGGATAAAAATTTCTAGGCGCAAATAGACTGCACAGATTGATCCAGTGCTCATTTTGTAAAATATTAATTGAATTAGGTTTTTGAGATGAACGTTTAAGCGTCTAGTATCTATAAAACTGACAGAATGCAATCTTCAGTATCATAAGTGACGAAAAATGTAACTTTACTGTAAGATATATGTCCATTTTATTCAGTTAAGATTTTCTACTTGATACCCCGTTCTTCCATTGAATCAATCAAAGTCACTTTACCACCTGTTTTCCTTTTTCACTAAAGAAAAATCATAAGTATCAGATTACTCACTTTTTAAATTGAACTGTTCAGAAAAATTTGCATTCAGAACTGTTTACATAGACGGCACGGTTCAGAAATATTTCACAAGTATTAAACTTCACCAAAACAACAGCACCATAATACTTGATACGCGATGATTTTCATTGAAAATAGCTATAAATGATTAAAGCCACTCCCTGCAGTGCGGAAAAAGCAATATAGCAATAGTAGTTGTTATAAATTGTTTATATATCCTTCTATATTGTATATATGTTCATATTTGTCCAGAAATGTATATATTCTGTCGCAAAATAAGCTGTACTCGGGAACATTGGACTGAAGTATGTTATTATATCGGTAATTGAAAGTTTATTTAGTTCGGGCATCAATCTTATAACTATTACTCCGATACACAGTTCCATCCAAAATTTTGTCAATGATCTATAATGCCAAAGACGGTGTATAGTTATTGAAGCTCGTTTTGTCATCACTTTTAGAGTTGGGAGACACTCTTACCGTTTTTAATGAGTTGGGGAAGGCATCAGACGACAACAGCTTGTTAGTAATGAGGAAAAAAACAAAGAAATCAGAGAAGAAACGTATTCAAGTACTCTAACTTAAGCTGAATTAACAGGTTTTTTTTTGCTCATTCGAAACCATTGAAGCACTCACCGGGACAAGAATGCAAATGTTGTGCAAATTTAAGATAGCATAGATAACTTTTAAAATTATTTTGTACGTTTCCGTTATATTTTTCGCATTTGTTAGCCAGATAGTTACAGAACATACAGTATCTTTCAAATTTATTAAAACTATTTCACCTCCCATCATCTGCAGAAAAGTTGATGTTCAATAAGGTGAGAAAAATTCATCTCGCTATTTCAACAAAAAACGTCTATCATCCACACGATGGCATTTCAAGCATTGAACCTGGGAACAGAGTCTCGTAATGAACAGCGTCATAAACGATGAGCAGACAAATGAATAGGCGTGGAGTATGGAACACATTGACTCGTTAGGCGACAAAGACTGCTGTGCTGTACTTCAGGCATGAAAAAAGCGTGCATGCATTATCTGTATCGAATGAATTTTTTAGCACCTACTTCAAAGAGCGCGATGAACTAACGCTTCCTATTAAACATGAAATGGCTGAAGCGTTTTCTCCAGTAATTAATCATTGAAACGATCGATTAATTGCTATGCAACGCAGCCAATGAGAGGAAACATGGAACTGTGAAGACATGCAATGTGAATTATATAGAACTCTTGGTGGGTGTCAGCGGAAGATAGAAATTCCGTGTGCATTTCAGTCACCTCACTGACTGTCTTAGGAGTACGTTCATTCTCTCTTGCTCTTGAATCCCTCAAAATAGAAATGAACATTATTCTTTGAATCGTTTCATCGAAGACGAGTACTTGGAGCTACTCTGTCACTCATTTTTATTAGATATTGATTCTGTAGAGATAAAGAACCGTATTTAATAATTGACTCTAATTCTCAAATGCGGAAACGAATGGTTACATTACTGAAGAGACGCTGCTAGTGTTGGAGAGTGAACAACTGCTTTTTCGTGATAACTCGTGATTTGAAATTGTTTATTTCAAACCAGAATTCATGATTACATATATTTCAAATTCTCCTTCAGGTAATTTCTAACTATTGCTTTGTACAACGTATAGTACACGTGAGTGGGTGTTATCAAAACCAAGATGGCAAGAAATGAGAGCAATTCGTTGCCACGATGTATCATAGCTTTGAGGCTCATGGGCATTTACTTGCAGCGATCTGAGGATGGGACCTCACTTCAGCACACCAGACCCTCGCAGGTAAATCCTCCAGGTGATGCGTCAAGTCCTGGAACCTCACGGATAGCTACTGCGGAAGACTCTCACACTTGGAAAAGTGCCCTTTTACCAAGAGTACTTTGGCATCTTGTGTTGAATGCTTTGTATGTATGTGGTTGTATCTACGTGCTCAGCATTCGAGATTATTCTGCTACAAATTTCTCGGATATAATTATGCACCTTTGGTATCTGGTGCCTACGGCAATGGTCTTATTGTCTCTTTTGACTTGCGCATTCAAGCAGCGTTCTTTTTCTCGTCTATTTGCTACGATGGCAAAAATCCCGAAAATTGAATCCAAGCACGGTCGGTTTATCAACTCATTTGATATTGTAATTCTTCTCTGCATGATCGTGACTCGATTTTTTGTGTTATATTGTGAAGTGAATGAAATCATAGGACTATCAAATGATAAAAAAACGCAAACTTATGAGATAATCACAACAGTTAGTTATTTTTTATTCTGGATTATGTTCCTCACTCTCATTGTGAGTTTCAATTTCCTCGTCAGCCTCCTCACTAGATATTTCAAACGAACTTCCTCAGTCTTGGATGACCAATCCACTACTTCTGACAAGCCTGAAGAATGTGCTGCTAATACGCTGGAAGATATCGACCGCAGCCCACAAGCATCGAAGTTGGGTGCCACGGAGCTGCTGAAACAAACTGAAAATACACTGCTTTTGATCGACCGAGGAATTCTTGAAATTACTGACGTGTTTTCTTGGGTGTTAATTTTCCTGACAGTGATGTTTATGTGCGACCTCGTGTTCGGTTTGTACAACGTAGCCTCAACGCTGCAGAAAGGCAATTTCGAGGTTTTCCTGCCGTTGGCTTACGCCATGATGGCGTTTTGTTTACTGCTACTCATCCACAACCCTGCAGATTCTCTGTCTGACGCTGTAAGTACAGGCTTACTTACTTCCAATGGTGTTTCAATTGCGTATGGATACTTGAATTGCATGGCTCACTCTTCAGGAAATAATTTTCCGTTGACTACTTATGTGTGGAACGTGTATATGGATTTAACTTGGATGGTGTATAGGTAAACGATGCATCGAAAGACTCATTTAAACAGAAGTTTTCCTTAAAGTGCATTTCAATGCGTTTTGAAATTTAACATTTCTTGAGAGTGGCTCGCATTTTAAATTCAATGTTATGTTCTTATGTGCGAACCATTCTAAACAATTTAAGTTCGACTTTAAAATTTTACATTTTTCATGCCCCTATTTTTAGCATTTCAGAGGAGCTTCACAAGTCATAGCTCGAAAGAAGTCTAAAGAATTGCAAGCATGAGACTCAGGGGTGATAATTTTTTAATTCTTGTTGATTCGTGACGCAAAATTAGCGTCCTTGTGCGAGTGTACCCATAACTTTAACTCAAAGAACTTTCAGATGTCCGCATCTTTGATTGGATTTGTTTACTACAATGATAAAGTCAGAAATTTGCGCAAGCTCTAAGTGTACAAGCCCTCATCTCTATTAAAGTTTTTTCCCTCAGCATTCAATATGAGGTCTATAAGAAATCCATTGCACAACGGACCTTCCAGACAAGCAAATTTATCTCTCTCTTTTACCACGGGGCTGTGAGCTTTTCAAGATTTTCTTGAAAGCTTAGTTAAGATTTTATGTCATTTTTAACACATGCGTAATCTCACCTTACAGGAAGAGGAGTTCATTTTGAAGCTACGAGAGTTCATACATTGCCACGAAAATGGAACGCCTCTTACGGTAAGGATGGATTTAATTATTGAAAAGTATACGCTCAGAGTATCTTAATGTTTTATAATTGAGACTTACAAATACTGTTTATGATTTACGAACCTACGTTTTGAGGAGAAGTTTTACAAAATCGAAATATTAAGATGGTTAGTTTTTCAAAGCGAGAATAATCTTAACTCAGCTCGTTTGCAGTAGTGTATTCTCCACCTGTTTGTCGAAATTTTTTCAGTCGCAATTTAATGCAATAAAAAAGTCGAGACCATTTTTAAAACCTTGCGTACTCTTATGGGAAGAATATGAAATCAGAAAATTACACAGATCCATTTCAACGGTTTTCAATTTCGTGGCAAATTTTAAAAAAATTACGCTGGCGACTGTAAAGTTCGTTTCTTAGGATTTTCGTTGTATCATAACATGAAAGTAACCGAAAGAAGACAGCCGCAGCAATTACCTACTGAAGACGATTGAACATAGTTCCTCTACAACATTATGTAATTTCCCCACAGTAACTCAAATCTCTCACCATACTCGACATGTGAGTTCTTTAATCAGTGTGGGCTTATTGGCTCGGATATGTCACATTCTACGAGAATGGACATCATATCGTTTGCAGAACTAGCGTGAACTTACGGCGAGCAGCCATCTTTAATTCTCGACGTACGTCGATATGCCCACACTGCGAGTCGCAAAAGATCAAAAAATGCAGTTGAAGTCTTTTTCTTGCACATGAATTTCACAAATGACTAGTTGTGTCATTCTTTATTTGAAAATAAATTTCTTAACAATTTTGCATAGCCATAATTTGTTTAAATCTCATCCCAATCATACTTTACAACTCATGGTATTTTGCTATTGATCAACCAGAAAATTTTAAAAGGATTTTCCTTGGCTTCCATAATGTTCGCTCCGTTAGCTTTCTTAAGGAAGTTACAGTACACGTACACAACTACACATGTGATGGACCAATAATTGTGCGAACTGCATTCTATTAAGTACAAAAACACGGTTTTCTTGGAAACTAACCTGGCAGGTTATTTTGTACGGGCTGTTTTGTGATTGGATTTTTAATTCTGAAATAGTTTCTGTTTCTTGATTACTGGACTGTCATACAGTAAGTGTGTAAAACCAGATTCCTAATGAAATATAAGGTACATTAGAGTATCTACGAGTATTTAAAAGTATTTTATGCTCAGAGAACCACCAGTCTGCCCTTCTCACATGTCCAGCGATTCGTTTACATTTTCCACCATGGAATAAATAAGCAAATAGGGTGACGGAGACCAAATTGCCACATTTGAAATGAACGCCGTACAATGAATTTTAGAGATACTGGAATAAAAAAAAATGATTTGTAGCTAACGAGGGAAGTTTTATTATTGCATATATTACAACTAATTGAAAAAAATTATCCCAGAAAAAATTGGCGTCCCTCTACACCGATGCATTCCTGCAGACAATCGTTGAAGTTTCTCTTCCCATCTTCTGTAGCATTGTAATCGTAATCGCTGCAATTTCAAGTCACATGTTTATCTTTTAATTTTGAAATAGTGCATGGTTTGCCAAGGTTCACTTTGGACTTCAAGTGAAGTCTCAGGAAGTCTCAAAAGAAGAAGTTTCAGGGGCTGAGATCAGGCGAGCGGAGGGACAACGGAATGTCACTATTTCTGGATATCAGGCGTCCCGCGAAAGTTTCACGGACGACATTCACGGAAACTCTCACGGTATGAGAAGTGTCTCCATCCTGTTGAAACCAGGTATTCGGAATATTCCATCCATTTTCCACTAAGTAGGGAAGAAACCATTCCTAAAGCATGGCCACATATCGCTCTCAAGTCACCGTCACCGCCTGTCCATGCTCATCTTCAAAAAAATACGGCCCGATTATCTCAACTTTCGACAAACAAAGCACACCACACTGTAACCTTTTCACTACGCAGAGGCTGCTGGTGCAATTCTCTTGGGTTTTCCGTTGAACAATATCGGCAATTTTGCTTATTCACGTTGCCATCCAGATGGAAATGTGGAACGTCTGACGTGATGATCATTGCATGGTCGTCAAGTAGAACATTCAACATGTGTTCACTAAATTGCAAACGTTGAACGGCGTCATTCGGAAGGAGCTTCTGGACATGCATCTTCTTATAGGGATGAAACTTTAAATGTTCTTCCATTATGGTTTGAAGGCTCCGATGCGAAATTCTAAGAGCTTGGGCGCGTCTCGTTGAACTTCCTTCGATGGTCACTCGAACACGATTCACGTTCTCGGGTGTCACAACAATTGGAACACGTGTAGAGGGTTTTCTTGGGACAACATCACCATGTTTACGAACATCTTCAAACCACTTGGAAATCGAACGGCTGTTTGGGAGAGTTGAACGAGGGGCAAGGTTGAAATGTGTCCCGAAGGCGCGCCGTGAAGCCGGAACACTCATCATTGGGGAAAAAGTCCTCCACAGCAAACGAACGATGCTGAACACTCCAACGCCACAAGCCAAGCCCATTGCAAGGGTGGTCTTTTGGTCTCTGAAACCTTGTACAAAGATATCAATATTACACTGCTGACCGGCGAAATTGAAATCGTAAAAGTAGTTCTTATCTTAGATAGTTTACACGCATGATGGAGCGTGAATGTCTTGTATTTAGTTGTTGCTCACATGTTCGGCGGTTCACTTTATTCTTTTCACCACCGAAAGAATGGTGGACACTAATTCAACAAAAACTATAAAAGGAACCACGTAATTAAGTTGTCAAAAAACTTCTGCACATTGTGGAGCTCCATGCGAGCTCATTAAGTTCCTATTCAATTAAACTGATATTTTCCACTTTAGGTTTTCGTGTTTATCATCGTGCTTATAAACTAGGGACTGATAAAGCCTTGAAACTCGTAAAAATTTACTGGCACTTCAGTTCTCAGGATATAATTTTATATCACATTTTCTCTACCAAGAAAAAAAATCAATACTTGGTGATTAGTTATAGTTTAAGTTAGGTTACACATTTGGAAAAAAATTTTAAACAAATCTTATTTAACAAAGTAATTAATCAAAAATTTTCATGCATTTCCTGATCATTTTAAGGGCATTATCTTATTTGAAAAATGAAAATATCATACAGAAAAAACTGAACGGGTGATTTTTTAGGATCTTCCGGTGGCCGTATTTGAGTGCTTTATGACGACAACCTTGATCGGGAATGCTGGTCTGCAGGAAGATTGTTTATCAAAAAGAAGAATATATTTTGTGTTTATAATACTTTTCGGTCGTACTACAGTACAAGTGTTGAGCCAGTCAGACGCACGGCCGACGCAAGGTTTTTTCATTTGGCTCCTAGAAGTGTAAAATTTGAACGTTGGAATTAAGTCACTTCAATTGGTTTTGGTTTATTACCTGGCCCCAAAAATATCACAGTTCAGAAATTTATTAATCATCAAGAGCGAGTGAGCAAATAACCGAGCCGCTGCTTCCCTTCTGTGGTAAAAGCTCAATACAATAGGCCATTAATTAATGGATGTCATTGTGCAATTAAGGGATGGATATTAAATTTCTGAATTTCCTATCTTGATCGGAGTATTAGCCGTAGAACACATTCAGTAGTAGCCGTAGAACACATTCAGTAGTAGCCGTAGAACACATTCAGTAGTAGCCGTAGAACACATTCAGAAGTAGCCGTAGAACACATTCAGTAGAAGCCGTAGAACACATTCAGTAGTAGCCGTAGAACACATTCAGTAGTAGCCGTAGAACACATTCAGTAGTAGCCGTAGAACACAGTAGCACACATACATTTTGAATTTAGTATCTACTTAGTATTGACTCCGCATGTGACTAGATTCTATGACCCTAAGTTTTCATTGCAGTGGAGATATCTCTCGCAAAATGTTCAATGCTGAAAGAAGAGGCGATGAGGCATGTTAGTTCTTATCAAGGTAATATCATAAATTCTTGATGGAAATTAGATCTAGAGATTGGGGGGACTAATGTGAATTCATAATGTATAGTCCTGAAACTTCAAACCGTTCTATGAAATTTTATAGGAACAAGAAGAAGCAGATACAAGTTCATCCCAGTGGAAAATACCCCGAAATATTAAACTGACTTCAGATGCGTGCTCTGTTTTGAGGCAATGGAAGATAAAATTGCGTAATTTCAATGTAAGGTGAAGCCAAACTTCAAATCTTTCATTGGTCAGATTGAAAGTAACCCATGATTTTCCAGATCACATTAAACACTTTCAGTCCTCAGTAGGATTGTCTCTACGTTTGCTTGCGAACGACAAACTTTTTTGCAATTATTTGCGTTAGATTTCTGTGGCAGATTTTCAGATATTCTACCGCGAAAATTAATTTATTTTCTTCAACTTCCGACGTATAATCCTCGAAGGAATCGTTTTGGAACACTCACGAGACTTGCTGAAATCCCGCTAGCTAAATCGATCAATGCTGGGGGAATAAATTTTTGTGAACCTTTTTGAAGTAATCCAGTCTTCCTCATTAAGAATGCTGTACTGTTTTACAAGGGGAATCATTAAGAAATCATTTCCTCATTAAGAATGCTGTCCACTTTTACAAGGTGAATCAGCTTCGTTATCTTGCTTCTAACATGCAATTGGTCGCTTACTCGTTCTAATGCTCCAATGTCAGCCTATTAATGTACAGATATCCTGACAAGATTTGTCACTTATACGAAAACCGCTTACTTGTTTTTTCTAGACAAATCCTAGGAAGATGATCGCACTTAAAAGATATTGTTATTTGAGAAACACCGTTTCCAAAATAATTTCTATTTGAAAAAAAACGAATGAATTCCAAAATAGCATAGGAAAAACGACAGAATATGTGAAAACTACAGTGTAAATTTTTTCGCCTGCTAATTAAGTTCATTTGTTACATAGCTTTGAAACTATCAATGTGCAAAACTTGATATTTTCTTACCCGACAGACCGCAGGCCTCCACATCGCGCTCCAGAGGCCGCGGCGACTCACGCTCTGTAACTACGGCAACATCGGCAGGAGTTCTTTCATTAACGTGAGTCTTTGTCAATTATTTTTTCGATGAATAGTGAACTCATAAATTTAATAGGGTTTGAAAGACTAAAAAATGGTAAAAATTCAATAAAAGATTATAAATATATGAGCTAGGAGTTATTTCGTGAGAATTCTGACGCATGCATCCTTCCTATTGACAATCAAAACTTTTCCGAGTTTGTTGTTTTCGAATAGAACCCAACAAGATAAACTAGGTAGAATACTTGTAATTTATCACCCAACAAATTTTTTAATTTATCAACACTTTACCTACGGCAGGTAAAAGTGAAGTTTAATATTCAACTTAAAATTTAAGCCAATTGTGGTAAGTAGTGTTAAAAATAGCAAACATTAACAGGATCGTGACTTCATTTAGTTTTCATTAAGTATTTTTGAAAATTGAGTTTGTGACTACTGGTCGATCAACAGCATTATGAAAATTCCCTCCGTGTACACAAGTGGCTGACGTCGCATTCAAAACGTTAAATCAACTAATAAAGATATATTTACTATGTGAATAAGGTGGACACAGTCTCCGAATTATGAAGAGCCCATAGGGCCATTTCTACTGCTTTGTTCTTAGAAATAGCCTGCAGCCGAAAATTTATTGCGACTTCCACGAAACGGTTAATCATTTGTTCATTTGAGTGAGTGGACTATTATGACGCCACAGCCTGCGGTTACTTTTCCTCCATGCTCACCCTGCCTTTCACGACACCAGTTACTCTTTTTGCTGATGAGCCGCCAGGCCCAGTCTCCAGTTCTGACATGTTAGTCGCTGTGAAGACACTTGATCGTGCTGCTCACGCTTTTAACCATCGTACTCACCTACAGCTGTTCGTTCACTTTACAATATTACCATTTGCATCTGCAAACTATTAAGAAGCCGTCCATCAATACATTTAAAAAACTACGCTATAAATTCTAACTTGCATTGTGGAAAATGCTGTACATTGTTTTCTCCAAAACTCAATTATTAGAGACTGCTTTAAACAACTTTCCAAACTGAAACAAAGCCTGTTCGTTCATTGTATAGTGTCTTCCTAGGAGACAATTTGTGTTTTGGTTTTCAAGGTTGACGGCATCTTGTTCAACTGAGAACAACTTAAGGGCCGATACACTAGGGGACATTTCGGCCGTTAGGCGCGACACATGTATACGAGGCTCACCACTGAGGCTCATATTTGTGTGTGTGTATATGAAGTTCCCTATTCGCTCTAATCGAATTCGTAATGCGCGACACTCAAGAGCCTTGTAAATACCGTGGCGAATAGGGAACTTCGTATAAACATTCACAAATATGAGACTCAGTGGTGAGCCTCGTATACACGTGTCACGCCTCACGGCCGAAATGTATGAGCTAACATTAGTCATTCTGCACCAACAGTTGAATGACTGTTCATTCTTTTAATTGTTGCATTTAACTCCTGTTCTCTTCTCCATCGACAGACGCTGGCGTTCATGTTATCGTACGTGGTAGTGGCTTTACAGTTTTCTGGGCCCAGCACACCGAAAGAGGCTACTTGAACTGCGGCTAATGTCACTGCTGTTTCTTCAATATCCTGATTGCGCAGGAAAGCTGAAAGTTGACTTGGTTTCATTAAATACCATTGATTACGGTGAAAACTTACTAATGCTTATTTAGAGCACATTTACTTCCTTCCCACTTTCATCACCAACTTCAATATCAACAAGAATAATCAATACTCGAAAGAAAGAAATTTCTTATTAAAGTAGAGGTTTGTCAACTCTCTTGGTATCAGGATATAATTAAGTAGAGTGATGGCAGAACATTGCTGCAAGATTGGAATTCATTAAGAAGTTTAAGCCTCGTTAGCCAAACTTCATATTCATATCAAAGCGAGTATAGCTTGCTGACATGAACTTAACCCCTGTTTACACTGGCCTACATTTTGTCCCAGGCTCACGTGTAGACGCCTCGCGTGGCGCTTCACATGAGCCATGAGCGCTTAAACTAGACATTGAGCGAGCCACGGAGCTCGCGCTGCTCAAAACCAGTCAGTGTGTGGCCAGCTGCTATGTAATATAGATTGCTGTCGACAAGCTTGTGTGAATATTGTTGCTGCATCGTAAGCTACGTAATCTCTTTTTTATTTGCATGAGCGAAATGTTACTATATTCGTTCATTTTTATTAAAATATAATGGAAAGCATCCTCCTTACATTCGCAGCTTCAAGTCTGTCAAAGGCATTGACGGGCTTAGTACATTTCAATTAAAAGCAATGTTGTTTCTCACGGCAGTGTTGCGTCAGTCATAACGGATGAGCGAGAGGCGCTACCTCACTTTATGACTTCCAACTGCACACTGACCGGTCTAGAGTTGCGAGGCTCTCGTGCGGCGCGCCTCACGAATTCGATCAGAGCAAATAGGGAACTTCGGGCTCACACACACAAATATGAGCCTCAGTGGTGAGCCTCGTATACACGAGTCTTGCCTCACGGCCGAAATGTCCCCTAATGTAAACACCTCTTTAGGCTCTGCGGCTGACTGAGCCGGTGAAGACGTAACTGACCAGCTAGCCGTTTTTGGGAATCTAACTCTGACCTTCCGAAAGAACCTCTAAATTACCCGGAAAAATATGGTAATTTCTGAACTATGAGACGTACAAATTAGAAATTAGTTCCAAATTAATTCTCTTGACGATTACAACATTTTTATGTGTAGTGTGTTGAGGATTAGAATTCCATTCTTGTTCATTGTATGTGTATTGTTTAGGGTTAAATCAAGTAGAGCGCTTTGTTTTGTTAAAAGCCTGCTGTGTACATAGAATTAAGAACTATAGTAAAGATTGGAGAAGAGACCTCCGGGGGAGTGGTCTGCGGACACTTGGTCTCTGTCACTGGTGCGGAGGGGTTGATGCTTGGGGATTTGCTACGCCCACGTCCCGACCGCTCCCATACGCTCTTGCTCTTGCTATAGTATCGTTTGATTTTCTCCTTTTGCTCGTGCCTTTGTAATGTGTTAAAGGGTGCTAGGTGGCGCTTGAATCCTTGCTCCTTAAATTATCAGACTAAATTATTGATTTTAACTTGTTGAAGCCCAGTGGGGGTGTGAAAATAAATTTGTTCGTTCTAGTGTTGATCGATTACTACTCCGGTTCCAACCAATCGCTACTGGCTGTGCGTAGCACATCACATGATGCATGTTAAAAATTTCATACGCCCCCGTGGGGGACAGGAAGCGAGGTTCCCCTACTCCCTCAATCCTCGGCCGATTTTCTCGATAAACCTCATTTTGTACCCATTCTAATTTTTAAACTATTGCGCCCACAAACTTCAAATTAGTTTCAATTAAAACATCAAACCAATTTCCACGGGAACATGTATAATAAAACTCTCGTATGCTTCCCGAAGGTGGAAGGGAGGGGGGTTCCCCTACCCCCTTAATCCTCTGCCGATTTTCTCGTGAAGTCGCATTTTACGCCAATAGTAATTCTAAACTTTTGCTTTTGCACGACAAATTATCAAAAAATTTTAAACAAGTTACATTAGCGTTATCAAAATGCAGAACGAGGAACAAACATGCCCAAACGAAATCATACGCGCAATACACACTTTTTTCATTTCAAATACATCCAAGTCAAGTTCAATTAAATCCAAGTCAAGTTCAATTTAATCGAAGTCAAGTTCGAAGTAATCCAAATCAAGTTCAAAATAATCCAAGTCAAATTCAATTTAATTCAAGTCAAGTTCGAAGTAATTATCCAAGTCAAGTTCAAATTAATCCAAGTCAAATTCAAATAAATCTAACCCTGAGTTATGTTCAGAAATATCATAATCACTCGTTAATTTCAGTGCTTTTTGCATTAAATATGTTTCTATTGGATGTCATGAGCAAGACAAACATTTTTCCTTTCAGCGAGGACTACATTAAATTCCGCCGGTGTTGCAATCTGAAGACAGGCTGTCGTAGAATGTGCTAAGTATCTAGCATAATGAGGCTGAGTGTGATTCAGATCTATGAACGGCGTAAAATATACAAGTCAATTATAAAAACTTCCTATTATATGTACTACACTTTAAAGTTTCTTTAAAATTCTACATTAAGGGCTGTATGCATCTATTTAAATATTTATGTTCAAAAGGGAATTTTATGTTACACATACACATAGCAGTATCGAGGATTTATTTACACTCATATAGAGATCTATATGAGTGAAATTCCACATTATCACATATTTATATGTATATGAAATCATATACATATACTATAGTAATAGTACAATACACAATAGTAATCATTACTATGAATACTATTGGAAGATATTCAAATTAAATCTTTAAAAGAAATATACAAATGTAATTTACTGTGTACTTATGTACGATTCCGTTTGTTTGCAAAGCATATGAGTACATTACTACACAGATACATTCTTGATAAAATGTTGCGTTTAAAATGTTGCCGTCCCTTCAAATTAGTAGGTCAAGGAAAATTTTTCATCTATGCCGTTGAAACAAATAGTAACTTTGAATGGATGCATACAGCCATTAATGTTGAATTTTAAAACAACTTTAATGAGTAGTATAATATTAAGTTTTATAATTGACTTGTATATTTTACGCCGTTCAGAGATCTGAATCACATTCAGCCTCATTTTGCTAGATACTTAGCACATTTTACGACAGCCTGTTGTAGTGTTCTCCCCCAGGCTGCAACACGCTTCGGGCAGACTTTGAGATATCTTTTTCGTGACAGGATAGCCCGAAGCGAGTGCCTGAGGTACAACCGTATTCGGCAGGATAGGGACAACACGGGGGTA